>JAOWAR010221937.1:0-14460 GCA_028571005.1 Clathrina lutea | reverse complement strand
CTGAGGCACTGCGGCGCACAGCTTGATCCCACAGCTTTGGAAGGCGCAGGAGAGAAGGGAAAGAAGACGGAGGTGGACGGACTATTGAGCTTTATCGCAGAGCGATGCCTTCACTGGAAAAAAGATGGAGAAAAATTTCAGAAAGTCTACCAGAAACCTATGAAAAGTTCCAAAATCGCCACTTTCACACATCTGAAAAGATGATGAGCACATCGGATGCGATGATTTCTTTTTGCGACAAGTACATAATGCTGGTGGAGGATCTGGACGTGATTGGCAGATCAGAGAGTCTTAGTTTGCCGTTTCATTTACTCGAGGAGAAGGAGGAGGTGGACTGGATGCTCTGTCTGACAGTTAGCAAGAGGTGGGCAAACCAGCCAGCTGTCGAATGTTTCGCCAAGCCTTCGCCTTACAACAGCGAAGGAAGGCCAGGGTTGCCATCAGTTGCCGAGGATAGAGCTGGGAAGAACGTAGCCACCAGAACACATTGGATCAGCCGACTGCAAGTGGAGGTGATTGGAAGAGACAAGGACATGGAGCAGATTGTTGCCCTTTCGGATTCCGGGTCAATCGCAGACAGTGGTGATACAAGGAGACTCCGGCATTGGCAAGTCAACACTTGCAGCAGAGGCAGCGTACCGTCTGCGTGCCCGTTTTCCTGTGCAGCACTTTATTCGCTGCACAACTCAAAGCACCCTTGACATCAGCCTGCTACAGTTTGCTTTGTCAAGTGGCTATAAAGTTGACCTAAGCTTGTCGGCTGATGAGCGTCAGGTGGACGTGTAGCAGTGGCTGGAGGAGTACCTACTGACAACAGATGATCGACTTCTTCTCGTGATGGATGACGTCCGTTCGAGGAAGCAGTTGAATGTGCTGCCTTTCCATCACCACTCGGTGATTATTACAAGTCTGCATCGAGAGGAGCAAAGTGAAAGATTCTCACAGGTCCTTAGCCTTCAGCCGCTGAAGACCGAAGAGGCATTGAAGGCGTTGGTGAATGCTAGAAGAGGAGGTAAGAAGGCAAAACCTGCAGAGAAATGGTCGCACATGGAAGATACTATCGGATGGATTGACTTGCTGAGAAAAACTCAAAAAAGCCAGAAAATGGAGAATCTGTTGCAGAAGAGTCTAACACAACAGGAAAGCCATGTTTGAGCAAGCTGCCAAGTCCATACTCCGCATCCGGCGTGCCACTTTCAACTTCCAGCCCATCCGGCACATGTGTGGCCCTAATCATCTGATCAGCTTTCGGACCAGCCGCACATCCTTCCCTCAACATCTCACCAATTGCAGGTTCTGCCCGTTTACGCTCTGCCGTCTGACTCAGCCCAGCAAATGGCATCATCACCAAGCTCTCCTGACAAGCTTGAAGCGTTGCCCTCCTCTTCAGTTAAGCCAGATGTTTTGATCATTTCTTCCAACAAGCAACACAGATCTTTCTCCACTTCTGAGAGGCCACACATGCCAGTGTTCAAGTCTAACATGTTTCAGACGTCACCACTGACTTCAGACCAGCTCCATCTGTCACTCTCCACTTCTGACCAGGATCGCATGTTGCACTGTTCTGGCATGGCCAAGCAGCCAGACAAGCTAACCTTCTCCAGCTCATTGGACAAGCTGAACGAGCCACTTTTCCAGTCAGACATGCGACACACAGTTTCACATGGTTTGAACCAGCCGCATATGTTCATCTCAACATCGTCCCTGCAGCATGTGTCACCCCTCCCTCCTGATCAGGCATACAAGTCAGTGGTCACTTCAGACCAGCTTCCATATTCGCCACTCGCCACCTGACAATCACACATGACAGGGGGCAACGAGGCTAACTCCCAGCCCACACCATTTTCGTCTGGTCAAAGTCCAACCAAAGGCGTGTCTGCTTCAAACCAGCCGTTCTCATCCACTGGAAACTCAAAGTTGTGCACTAAGCATGATGAGCATTTGGGATACTCAGAGAACCCCTGCGATGACTCCCTCATCGGTTCAGGTCTCGCTCAGAGAAAGCCACAGCACATTTTTATGCAATTGAAATCCTTCCTGGAGAAGCAACTCCTCAACCTTCCTCTCGCTGTGGACATGGCTGGTCAGCTTTTGGCAAACAATACATTATCTCTAGAAGACCTCATCAAACAATATGTGACCAGAACGTCACTGCTCGGCACTGGACCAGGTAGTGCAAAATGTTTGGAAGAAAAGAGCTCAAAGCACGCCCTAGCCATGACTGGAGTGGTTCACTTGGTGCTCAACCGTCTCCAGAAGACTCCAGATGTAGTCGACCTAGCATATGTCATTGCAAGTCTGGCCTGTCCCACTGTGCCACTTGCGCTAACCAGTGAAGTGAATGACAGTGAGACATTGTTCACTGGTGCTGGGTCTGTCCAAGAGCTTGAAGATCATGGACTTGTCCGCATAGATCTGAACAAGTCTCATGTTTCAAGTTTATGCATCCACTGACGCAAAGCTCTCTCCTTGACCATCTCTCCTCCAGTAGTGGCGAGATGGCTGGTTCCTATAGCTTACAGCTGCGAGTGGCAGAGAAGGTGTCCACAGCACTGCAGGATGGCTCAAGCCTAAGACATGCAGCGCCACACGAGAACACGCAATCCAAATGGCTGCGACTTGGCACAGCAGCATGTGCCAGCCAAGCTGTGATGAATGCATGGATCAATGATCTCATCCGAAGCGACCACAATCTGCTGGTGAAAAGCCATGACATCGAAAGTCGTCAGTTTAGAGTACTTGAGTCACTTGGAGAATTTCATGCAAATCATGCTGACAACTTTCAGACTGACCCAAGATTCGCAGTACAACACCTCCAGACGGCAGTGACAATTGGTCTAGAGCTTTATGGAGAAGACAGTGCAGAAATTTCCGGTGTGCTAGATTACTGTGGTACGATCAGTCAGGAGTTGGGAGATTATCAGCAAGCAAAGGAGCTGTACCAACATGCACTCCAGGTAAAGAAAAGCACTACAGCCCAGACCATGTGCAAGTGGCCATGACAGTGAATAACCTAGGACTAGTGCTTAGGAATCTGGGAGATTATCATCAAGCAAAGGAGCTGTACCAACGTGCACTCCAGATAAACGAAGTGCACTACGGGCCAGACCATGTGCAAGTGGCCATGACAGTGAAACACCTAGGACAAGTGCTGAAGAATCTGGGAGATTATCAGCAAGCAAGGGAGCTGTACCAACGTGCACTCCAGATAAACGAAAAGCACTACAGCCCAAACCATGTGCAAGTGGCCACGACAGTAAATAACCTTGGCAATATGCTGAGCGATCTGGGAGATTATCAGCAAGCAAAGGAGCTGTCCCAACGTGCACTGCAGACAAACGAAAAGCACTACGGCCTAGACCATGTGCAAGTGGAGACAACAGTGGAGAACCTAGGCAATGTACTGAGCGATCTGGGAGATTATCAGCAAGCAAAGGAGTGTCCCAACGTGCACTCCAGATAAACGAAACGCACTACAGCCTAGACCATGTGCAAGTGGCGACAACAGTGGAGAACCTAGGCAATGTGCTTAGTGATCTGGGAGATTATCAGGAAGCAAAGGAGCTGTACCAACGTGCACTACAGATAAACGATATGCATTATGGGCCAGACCATGTGCGAGTGGCAATGACAGTGGAGAACCTTGGCAATGTGCTGAGTGATTTGGGAGATTATCGGCAAGCAAAGGAGCTGTACCAACGTGCACTCCAGATAAAGGAAAAGCCTTACGGCTAAGAACATGTGCGAGTGGCGACAACAGCGGAGACGGCAATGTGCTGAGGATTCTGGGAGATTATCAGCAAGCAAAGGAGCAGTCCCAACGTGCACTCCAGATAAACGAAAAGCACGACGGCCAAGACCATGTGCGAGTGGCGACGACAGTGGAGAACCTAGGCAATGTGCTGAGTAATCTGGGAGATTATCAGCAACCAAAGGAGCTGTCCCAACGTGCACTCCAGACAAACGAAAAGCACTACGGCCAAGACCATGTACGAGTGTCGACGACAGTGGAGAACCTTGGCAATGTGCTGAGGAAGCTGATAGATTATCAGCAAGCAAAGGAGCTGTGCCAACGTGCACTCCAGATAAACGAAAAGCACTACGGCCAAGGCCATGTGCGAGTGGCAATGACGGTGGAGAACCGTGGCAATGTGCTGAGTGATTTGGGAGATTATCAGCAAGCAAAGGAGCTGTACCAACGTGCACTCCAGATAAACGAAAAGCACTACGGCCAAGACCATGTGCGAGTGTCGACGACAGTGGAGAACCTTGGCAATGGGCTGAGGAAGCTGATAGATTATCAGCAAGCAAAGGATCTTTACCGACGTGCTCTCCAGCGCAGTGAAGTCGAAAGGTCACCGTGTCATTTGGAACACTAGAAATAATGAATAGTGAAGAAAGGTTGCCTTGGATGCATAGAAAGCATATGGAAATTGTAGTGGTTGAGTATCTGCATTGTACGAAGATGATTTTGTATTGTTTTCTAGCACTTCTAGTGAGATATTGGTGAAAACTTGCTGTTCAACCCAAGCATGGAAGTGATTTCTGTGAAAGAAAGAAAGATGTATAGAGAGTGGCACTTCTACTATGACATTTTTTTGAAAAAAACCCTGGAACCTTCATAGATAAAGATGGCGTAACCGGAGGAGTTTGAGGCATGATTAGGGTATCCATTAGATAGAGATTTAGCATTAAAATCAGCTGTAACCCAAACCACGCTATATCATGGTGCAACAACTTATTTTTGGAGGAAACATGCATCAAGGAAAAAGTCAAGGAGCGCCAGGCCTTGAAATAATCTGCCTCAGAAAATACATAAGGAGTTATATATGGGAGGATATGGATATGGATGGAAAATACATAAGGAGTTATATATGAGAGGGGGCACAATGTGCCCCCTCCTGCCCTGGATAGGGTTGATTTTAGCTAGTCCCACCACCGTCTCCAACCTCCTGACTGGAACCGACTTCTAAGAAAGACAATGCCAAATGCCTGACCAGCAGACAATTCAGGCCTATCCTTCCAAACTGAACTGCTGAGAGAATTACTAGGGGAATTACCAGGTGAACTAAAAGGAGAACTAAGAGGACTAGAAACTGTTCTGCTGAGACGGACGGCTTCGTTCAGGTGAATTCGATGAGCATGATGTCGGGGAAGACAATCAGCTAAATCTGACTCACGAAAGGAGGAGGGGAAGATAGAAGGACTGCATGTATGTCCCTCTCTCCAGGTGTTGCAGTGGCTGTCAAGTGAGTATTTTCGTTGTTCCACTTTTTCCACTTTTTCAGAGCAGCTTCAAAAGGGAACTAACTCCCTGACCGAAGGCGCGTCGACCTGACAGGAAAAGAAAAGACGGTGAGTTTCATTATCAAGAATACTCTATCGCAACTCATTTCAGCAGAACACCACTTTCTCCTAGCTGGTCTACTTTCTGGTCACTATGATGGGGGTCCCAAGAACAAGAAAACGCCTCAAGTTTTCTAACTGATGTGTACCTTGAAAACACCTCCTTGGGAAAATACCTCCATGGGTGCTCCTGCACTTCTGGCTCAGAACTTAACACCGACTAGGGGGTCTTTCTCTATCTAACGTGCTCTACCGTGACCAGCAATGTCAAGTTGTTTAGGCAACAGTTTGACGATTCTTTGAAATCGTGCCCAGCCTTCAGGCTTCGACTCAAGGCAGGCCGGACAGGTGAATGGCCTGTCAATATTGTCAATTGCAAGATAGTCTTTGCCAGGCCCAGAGGGAGGAAGAGGGAGAAAAAAAGGAAGAAGGGATTCTCCAAGCACTATACTGATGTTGACAAAAACCGTGTAAGCACTTCATTCTGAGTATTACACACTCTTTTAAAAATTCTTTTTTGTGAGTTTTTGATTTTCTCGGTCGTTCTCAACACTTGAAACGAAAAAACAATAAAACTGATGGAAGCGTTTTCGAGCTTTAATGCTGGTCTGGTATTAGTTTGAGAACAGAGGAGCACATACCTTCTCACCACTTACACGTAATCATCAGTTGTCAACACGTAGACTACATTACTAGTACAATGTCATGCAATTTTGTCTCACGCGTCTGGCAACACCGTGCGGAAGAGAGAAATGTCCCACCTCCGATGTGAACTCATTCTCACGTGGCAATAGCCCACTGGGGGAAAGAGCCAGCCAGTTTAAGCCATTCTTCACCTCAACGACACCGCATTTTGAGAGCCAGCATGATTTTTTTATTCAATCCTGGTACGGTTGACAGCACACTCACACGAAGCAAGACGGACTCAATGCGCATACTTCCCCAGCAAACTGTGCGCACTTGTGCTCAATTACAAGGGTAAAAGAAAATTCACAAATCCCGGTCTTGGCAGTCTCCAAGTTGAACTGAGATTGCAGGAAGGCTTTTGCCACCCACTACGTTGGGCGTCACGAAAGAGAGGCACACCACCATGGCAACAACAAACAAACACAAGAGCACTTCACGGGGATACAACATACCAAAAGAGGTGTTTCTTTTTCCTAACTGGCAGAAAAGTTGGGAAAACACCTCATTTTCCTAACTGGCAGCAAACTGAGTTGGGAAAACACCCCCTTTTCTTAACTGATTGGCCTTCAGTGACTTTTTCCCTCACTCCTGATGACCTTTCTATTTTTTTGCTCCATCGCCACTCATTTCAGATACTTTTTCTTCCCTTCTCTGCTTTCTGATGACCTTTTGTTGTTGTTGTTGTTGTTGTTGTTGTTGTTTACTCAATCACCACTCACTTCGGGGAAGCCATGTCTTTTCTCCTGATTCGTCTACTTTCTAGTCACTTTTTGGAGGGTCCCAAGATCGAGAAAACACCTCAAGTTTCCTAACTGAGGTGTGCCTTGAAAACACCTCCGAGAGAAAACACCTCCATTAGGTGCTCCTGAGCAAGGGACCTGCAGCTGCATGCACAAGGCCAGAAACCGATTTCACGAGTAGTCCAAAAAGAAAAAGTGTTTCGAGTACCGAGCTTTAAATCTTGTTGTTCTTCCGATTTCTGTCATCGAACAATATGTCTATGTTCTGGGCAAACTTCGCCATACAACGGAGGATGCTCCGAGAGCCTGTCATGATGTCCGATCGGGGTTGTGAGAGAAGTCCGCATGGATCGAGTCACGTTGTGCTTGGTTGGGTATGAATGGGGCACAGCCGGTCAATCGTGGTAAGCTCGCTTGTATATGTGTGTTGGGGATCAGACAAAAAATTTTTACGTGTAATGCCAAACATTTTTTGGGGTTAAACGGCCTTGTATAGTACATGTGCAATAAACCTAGGTCTGACGTGAGCAACAAGTCAAAGCCTGATACATGTAGGTAGAAGAACAATGACAAAAAAAAGTACCTTCCACAGACTAGTGGGATGAAGACTTGGTCCAATTCATGGATGAAACAATGATTAAAGAGCGTGTCACAACAGCAGGGGAAATCCTAAAGACTCGAGCATGCATCTACAAATATGATTAAATTCTGTTCAGCCTTGTTCTTGCCGCCAACGAAAAAGAAACTCATCTTTTGTGTTCTTGAAGACTACCACTAATATCTGAATAATGGTGCAAAGCTTGTGTGCACCTTTGTTTTTTATAAAAAAAAAATTGTGACCATTCCCAAGTGCCAAAAATACATGAATGATGGTTGTACTTACCAAAGATGGAAAACAGTAAAAGTAGATTCCCCATGTTCGAACAAAGCAGATATTCTCCGTGTTAATCTTTAAAACAGTTGTTAAAGATGGATGGACTTTTATTGCCATAGCAACACCCTTTAACCAGCACACTGGCATTGACACATTAAAATGAACAGTCGTCTTCTAACTGAAACCGCTGTTCTTCTTCCAACCAATGTTCATCTTCATGCGACAGTTGTTGTAAGACAAAGCACTGCATGTGTGTCGATACAGATGAGAGCAACTCTTCACAACTGTGGTCTTTGTTTGTCACGGAGGCTACTTCAGGGAAAGCTTACACCAAAGCTGCGGTGATAAACAGCGATGAAGAGTGTGATAAACAGAAACGAGCAGTGGGGAACGCAAAACAAATTGAAAAGAAACAAGAAACCTGTCGAACTTGGAGACTAATGTAGAGCTAGGGAGAAAAGTGAAGACTGATGTTGCGCTAGGGAGGAGAACGAAGACTAAAAGCATGATGGCTGACTTGTGCCAAATCTCTACTGGCCAGGGACAAATTCACTTCTCAATTGTCAGGCAGAACACATAGAAAAAGCCACTGAATTACTTCGATTTCTTTGTTGTATAATTTAAAGAGCAACAAATGGTACAAAGATAGATAAAGAGAGGGAGGGATCACTGGGCTATACTTCGGGCTCTACGTCATTGAAGAAGGGGTGAAGGGGACATATGAACCTCAGTACGGTATCTCTCTGTTGGCTTGTGGATAGAGTTTTCAGAACTTCCCTGACACTCAAAAGTCAAAACATTACCAGGCACACACAGAAGAAAAGGCGTTTATAATCACAGACCTGACTTTAATCAGTTAATCAATTTTTCAGTTTTTCAGTTTATTGTATTTTCAGGACATTGCATATTCAGGTAAGTTACTGCTGAAATGTTCATGTTTTGCATCAAGCTTCCGTTGTTTCACAAGACATGACATTTTTTGCAAATAGAAGAAGGGTCATGGACTATCTTAGCGAAATTTGAGTCAAAACCCTCGTTTTTTTTGCAATTTTCAATTTTCATTGAAATTACTGTTTGGGGTTATTTGTAAAAAAAGCACAGTTTAATTTGTCAAAACAGTTTCCTCTTTGGACCAGGGGAGTTAGTTAGAGAAACAGTAATGGTTTTCAGTTAATCAAGAGCATGCTATTACCCTAGCGATAATTTTTTCTTCATTGCACATTTTGAAAATTGTCAGTTTACCAACGTAACTTATAAAGTCTTCTTCAGTGAGTGTCAGCTTAAAATTTAGGTCAGTGACTAAGCTTTAGATATTTTTTTGTCCTTCAGACCATGACTTTCTCTTTCAAAATACGCAAAGGAATATAAAATATTTGCTGTTTTCTGCGGCTTGAGCTCCTCTCAAAGAGGATAATAAAGTTGAAAGATTTACTCATGAGACCATGCAGTGATGACATGCAAAATGCAGGTGCACAGGGGTGACAAGAAGTTGCAAAACACAAAAGCAACAAACACTATGTAACCTTAGGTCTACCAGATCAGAGAGAGAGAGAGAGAGAGAGAGAGAGAGAGACAGAGAGAGAGAGAGAGTTAAGGACACCTTCCCAAAACCGGTAGTCCTTCAGACAACTGACTGTTATTTACACTTGGATCCTGCACAGCATCAACGGGGAACTCACTGAGCAACACGCCATTATAAATGTCCCATGATCAATCGAACACCCGGGAAGACAGCAGAAAGAAGGCAGAACCGAGCTTCAAAGTTGGAACACAATTTTCTTCACGAAAATATAGGACCAACTTTACGAAAGTTGAAGAAACTGGGCTGATTCTTGCAGTTATGTTCGCACTTCTCATTACTGAGCAATTCCAAAAATGTCAGTCCTGAGTAATCAATTTACATCATTCTGAACATAGTTCATTGAAATCCAAATTTCCTTTCAGCGAGACAGCTGATGAAACCCTAAGGGCGTCTTTCTTTTGACCACGTCTCCTTCTGTTGATGCATTCTTCTTATTAAGTTTTATCACACAAGCCTTTCATCCAGTTTTGATTCAACTTATTCCAAAGTCTCATAGCACCCCAGCATTGTCCCAATCGATTTTCTGTTTGCTCCATGTTCTACTACCACAGAAAGAACAAAAAGAAATCAAAAGAGAAAAAAATTGTATTTTCTTTCATGACATCTAGTGTTAACCAGCCATTTGTTGGTTTGTTAATTCCGATCATCGATTATTTTACATGCTCTGCTGTTTGTGATCTTCCAAAGAAAATCTTTCTACACAAGCTTTGTTACCACACCATTAAACAATTAATAGCTGTGCTTTCAATCCCAATATTGCCTGTGACAGAACGACCCCATCAGTCTCGCACTCTACCATCTTTGATTTAAAGTTGGAGGCAGAAAGCTAATCAGTAAGTATGTAAGTTGCCTAAATGGATAACGGCCAGCTTTTAAAGAACAGTACATCATTATAAGTGACAAAGGAAAGAAGGAAGGAAGAATATTTTGGAAGTTTGGCCAAACAAAGACAGTGCAGAGTCAGTTGAAGATTATGATTGAAGTTGTCCAACATTCCGAGTCCAGCCTTGTGTTTGATTTACACAATTGCATTTTTGAATTTTAATATAGATTGAGGCTGCAGCTAGCAGACTCCAACCATCTGCTGTGCATCGCTAGCGCTTCAGACGTTGAGGATGAGACGAAGGTGGAAAGGCGCCTTGGCTGTGGGGACGCCCTGTCATGTTGGAGGTGTCAACGGTCAGATTCTGGTAAAGTGAGCTGCTGGATTTGGGCAAACGCTTTTTTGCAGCATGGGCACCAACGCGTTGCTGCTTTTGGCCTGTTTGTCGTGATTGGGTGTGTTTGCTGGCAGTGTCTTCACCCGCAGGAGATTTAAAGGCTTGTTTTTGCGTAGAATTCTGCATCACGCGAAGTTTAGCAGGAGTGGGCAGTGTTCGCTGCTGTAGTGGCAGCTCGGGAGGAGACAGTGGCGGTAGCGGTCGCTTGGCTTTGCCAGACGTCTCAAAAGACTCAGGTGATCTTCTCTGCCTCTCCTTGTCTTGGGCTGGACGGGAAAGGCATGTCGTCTCCTTTTCCATGAGATCCAGTTTCTTCATTACAGCTGTCTCTGAAGGTGGTCGCGGGAACCTGGAAACACCAGCGGAGCTATCTAATTCTTGTTTGCATGTGGTCGACATCGATGACTCTGAAGGGTGTTTTGATGAAAACTCAGCCTGAGTGGTTTTGATGTTAATGGCTACATCGGAGTTTCGCGTGCGGTGATGGGCTTGTGCAAGTGTTGGAGGTTCATTCTTCTCTACGTCAGTGATAGCGTCGGGGAGAGGGCACGCTGGCCGGTTCCTTGGATCAGCATATCCTAAAGTCACTAGCTCACGTTCTTCAGATCTGCGGGAAGTAGGATTTCGTAAAGGCGTCTCTGTTGGGTCATTGTACTCATTCATTTCTGACTCGGCTTTGGGTAATTTTCCAGGGAATACGTCAGTGGGTGTCTGCCGATGCTTTCGGCATACCCCAACAAGGAAGATGACACAAGTTATAGATGCTATTGTGAATAAAATCAGGAGTGCCATGGAGCGACCATCTGTGATCCAGCTCGCTCCTTGAAGTGTGTGTTCTATACAGAAACAGAGAAGTGGCATCATCACCTGCAAAATTCTGAATTACTTGTGAGCTCTTAGAATCTTTCAACATCACACAGTTAGGATTGGTGACTTAGCTCCATGTTAAAACATCTGATGGTGAGCTTAGGACAATTTATCTGAAAATAGCAACCTGCTACCACTGCTGAATGGCAAAGACTGGCCGACTGAATAAGATATAAAAGCGCAGGAAGAAGGGTTCAACAAACATCGACATAGCAGGAGAAATTGACTTCGGAACCGTGAGAAGAGGGTGGATCTCTTTTTTTGATAAGATATCAGATGTGAAGTGTTGGATCAGAATGGCTATAAGCAAGACGGAATGTTTGGGCGGAAAGAAAAGAATAAAGAAGACAGGGGGCATTGAATGTCCTACCAGTAGGGTTAGGAGTACATTCTGGAGCACGACGGTCCCACTGGCCACTCTTGAGGCATGTCAGAACCCTGTGGGTTTCATTGTCAATGTGATAATTGTCGTGGCAGCTGTACAGCAGCTTGGTATTCTCATAGTAGGATGAGTTGCTTCCTTCCGGTAGAAGTCTTGCCAGGACAGTAAATTCACCAAATTCAACAAGACTTGGTTTGGCACAGACCTCCTTGGGTGCTGACGATGGAATAAAAAAAAATCAAATGGGCTCAAAGAATGTCAGAGCTAACAGGCCAAACTATCAACAAAACAATAATCACCACTGTATAGAAGGACAGTGACCCTGACCACTTTTGCAGGTCCTATGAGCAGACTAGAATGTGTCTCGTGAAAATGCACAGCAAACCATTTCCAGCTAAATGATCCATACTGTCGTAACGTTAGGTGTGCGCATTAGGAAGGGATGCCTGAATATCAGATGGTACCGTGCATGTATGAGCACAATTGCCGTGCAAAGATTTCAACCATGTTGTCATATCGGGAGACTATCGATCATATTGAGCCCTGTAGGTTCAACTTATCTGATGCATGAACAAGACTACCTGAAAAAGCCTCAATACGAAAAAAAAAAAGAAAAACTAAGCGCAGATCAATATCAAAGAGGATCCTGGAACGGTGCCTTGAATGATGCCAAGAGAAAGCGTGATTCATACCGCAGTGTGAGGCGTTCTCTGGTGCCCATTTGCAGAATGAAGTGCACTGTTTCCTTCCGCTCCCTACCAGGTTGTGCGTACTCGGGCAGTGAAGAATGGCATCAACTCCAGGGACCGCCTCAAAGCCATTGATCATCCATGCTCCACTAACAGTAGGCAGATCGTTAAGTTCACATTTTCTTTCTGAATTCAAAAAGGGAGAAACGAACACTTCAGCCAATATTAGTACCAATGAATATCACAGACAATGTTTTTCTCAACCGTCAAGGAGCTCACACACAAATTTAAACCAATACACCTCATCCCGGAACAACAGCAACTGCAACAACAACAACAACAATAACAACAATAACAACAACAAAAACAACAACAACAACAACAACAACAAAAACAAAAAAACAGCAACATTAATAGCAACAGCATCAGCTACAGCAATAATAATACTAATAATAATAATACTATTGTATCCTGATGAAGGTTCCGAGAGGTGTACCGAAACGTTGAGAGTAAAAAACTCCTCAAACTCGAGTCTGTGAATGTCTCCTCCCTCAATAATAATACTAATAATAAGAATACTAATACTATTACTAATAATACTTTCGGTAATGACAAAAAATTGATCAAACTAAGAAACAACACGCCTTTAAAGTTACGTTTTGCCATAGCAGCTTTCTTACCAGCTCATCAGTAGCAACACGGTAGATTGAATGACTTACAACAGAAGCAAGAAGAGAATATATGTGCAAGGCGTTTGAAACAGAGTGTGGTAATGTGTATGAAATCTGGTGTTAGCTGTGTACAGGTGCAGGTGAGAAAAGTATGTGTGGAAAGATGTGAGTGAAAAACAGGTTGGAAAACTCAGCGTGAGCAAGAGAGAGTGAGTGTGTGTGTGTGTGTGAGAGAGAGAGAGAGAGAGAGAGAGAGAGAGTGGTGAACCTGTGTGTGTGTCAGGTTATGTAAATGTAAACAGGTGGAGTTGTTTGACAAAATCCATCTGTTTGCATAGCTCAGGTTTCAGCTTGTGTATGAATAGTGGTTTTAGTGCGTGCAAGATACTGGTAGTACGGGCTCTACAGACAAGACAAAACATAGTCCGGTTATTGTATTCCAGGCAGGTAACGTTTTGTAGGAGATGACGCCCGATAGAAGAGCTCAAGGACGTTGCCTTCTTGGTCGACTGTGGCTTTGTGAGTGACGCTGGCACATGCTGGCCAATACGTGTTGTCAAGCGCTGCGTTGTTTTCCCCACATACTGGTCGCCGCACCGGCACTCAACCAAGTAGATAACATCAGACAATTGATGGGCGGGGATGCAGTCCTTGACTGCAGACCGAAACATTGGTCGGGATATGAAGCACAGTTTGACAGAGCACATTGGAAATGATCGTCTAACCACCGTTTGTATTTATCTCAGTCTCGAAGCGCTCAGATGTGCCAAAACCAATCCACGGAAGTTTCAGGAACACAGGGCAAGGCTTTGGTTCAAACTTTGGCTGTTTTGGTTGCAGAGTATTAGTCATGACTTGTTTGACGAGGCCTGCCAGATATTCGTTGTCAGTTAAGATGCGCTCCACTCGCTCCGGTTCACTATCCAGCTAATTGGGTGGGCATATCCGTGTTGCCCGGTTTGTCAGGCACTTGATCAGATTGACCTTGTGTTGACATGGGCTAACTGATTGCCATTGTCGTGAGTCATGTCAGATGATGGGGACTTGTATCACTTGGACAACGCTGGGTGACGGACCCGGCCTGGTAGCTCAATGGGTAAGAATGTCCGTGTACAGTCTGGAATGTCCCGGTTCGAATCCTGGCTGGGCCAAGTGGTACATTTTCTCCTGACCTCACGACTCACATCCCTTCTTTCACTTCCCTTCTTTCTAAGTTTTTGTTTCTCCATGCTCGTTTGATATTGTCTTGATCTTTCGACGTCACTAGTTTGTGACAACTACCGTGGTTGGTCCCTCGAGCGTAGCAGGTACTGGTGGCTCTCTAGTTTGATTGCCATTGTCGTGAGTCATGTGAGATGATGGGGACTTGTATCGCTTGGACACCGCTGGGTGACGGACCCGG
>JAOWAR010221826.1:0-14471 GCA_028571005.1 Clathrina lutea | reverse complement strand
AGCAACTTTAACACCTTGCGCCCACAAGTGGATTATGCACACTTTCCTATAAAACACGCAGCTAGTCCTGACTCAGCGTTGACGTCTTCTAAATTTAAACAGCATCCTTTTCATTTCTCACTTCTCGTCCTAAGAACTGCTGTTCTTAACCTTCTTTGAGTACGAAAGATAAACAAGATCTAGATCAGAATTTAAGGGACACTGCAACGCTTTTGCGACTCTATTCTATTTTGCCCAAAAATGATTTATTGCTCGAGGCTACGTGTTCACGCGTAGAGGCAAATATTCACGCAGCGCGCGCACTTCGAACGTGTGATAGAAACTGCAAGGGCTGTGAAGGGCCCCATGCATGCCAGACACAGAATCGACCCACGTGTCGACGCCGGCCACGCCAACCTCGCGAAGTGCAAACTTGAAATTGCCGCCATTCTCGCGTAATCCGTCGGTGCCAGCACCGCGACTTTGAAAAGATACGTTTTTCAAAGCCGCAGGATGCGCCGCAGTGCCTTTAAACGAGCGGACTGATGTGACAAAAATTTTCACTGACAACACCAATATTCGTTCAAGATGACCCGTACGAACAACACAGAATATCGAACCGTATTGACACTATGGTACGAACAACACAGAAGAATATCAAACCGTATTGACTCTACGGTATAAGGTATGAACGGATGGTGAGCGGCTTTTCCTGTTTTTGTTTTTTTGTTTTTGTTTTTTGTAAAGCTTGTGAAAGGGTATGTTTTTGTTCTTTGCAGGACGAACAGTTAAGAAAAAGTGCGCACCTTCGGAGAGTGGTATTGTCCGTTCTCATATTCTCTTTTTTTTTCGTTCCGTCTTGAAGGTGCCAGTATGAAGACCGCAGGAAGTCTGATCGCAAGTCAGAGCCGGGATCTTGCACGGCTTGACAAGATTCTCAGAGAAGAAGGAGTGCTGTCGGAGGACAGCGACGACAGCACGCACAGTTCTCATTCACCTCCAGTCGATATCCAGGACAGGGATTACCACGCCAAGATGGACGAAGTCAGGAGTCTCTACCAAGAAGAGCTACGACTTTATCACGAGGTGCGTGAGGTGTACCCACACTTTAGGGTATTACGAAGAGAAATTGTGAGAAGCTTCTGAGCAAGAAATCGGAGATCTCACTAAGTAAATAAGGCCCGACGTTGCCATGGTTGCACCATTAAAGGTCATTGAAAAGCTCTCTACTCTCTGTTGGGAATACGACGGAGCAAGGTCATTAATGCGTGGGTCGGGGATACTCAGGTGACGTGTGGTTGAGGAGAAAAGAATGGTTTGAAATATATTCTGGCTCTGAAACCTTGTCACTTGTGCGGTCGGAGATGGTGAACGTGAGAAAAACAGGATTGGGGGTGAAGAAAACCCATAATTTGGTTCAGCATTGTTAGACCTTGGGTGCAAAAAGCATGTATCAGCCACAGGTCATGATCCAGGAAGAAATCCAGTCCCTGCTTTGAGCAATGGTTCAACCAGGATGCTTTGAAGGCTCTATATCTAATGTTCAATCACAGTCTCAGCAATACTTTAGCCCAAGCTTATTGTGCCACAAAAGGATAGACTTTAAAGACCGCGTCTGGGATCCAGTCCAAAATTGCTGTGGTTGAATGCCTGGTAAATTCCCTGTCAAGAGAATGTGTTGAAATGGTTCCCTATCAAGCTGGTTGAGGCTAAAGGCCTGCCAAATCATCTAGCTGTAACTGCGACCCCCACATCCTGTACATGAAGTTAAAGTACCCTCTCACGCCTCTCACAATGTGGCCTGTGTAAGGTCAACTCCCTCGGCAAAACTGAGTCTCCAGGCATGGGTTGATAGCTCGATCACATGCATGGCCACTGGCTTGAACCTTTTTGGCAATGCTTTTCTGGCACTCACTGTACCAAGTACATTGACTCTTTGGGAAGTGTCCCGTACGTTGATGGTCATCAGTGTTGACTGAGTCACCCTCACTGCCCATGAAAGCTGATATTCACAGCTGAACCAGCTACACTGTCTGATCTCGATACAGCTTTAATCACGGTAGCTAAATCTCACTTCTGCAACTCATCAGCCTCTCAGGGACTTGCCAATTGCCTAATATTTGGTGGATTTCTGTGCACAGAGATGTGAATACTTTACTCAGCGGGTGTACAGCATTCTTCAAGAGCAAGCTAGAATTCGTCCGATTTTTCCAGGCGAGGCTGAGCGCTTGGTGGCAGCTATACAACAGCAGCTGTGCGGCATTCTCTTCCAACTGAAGGAGAGCACATTGCAGGTAGCTCTTGCCTTGAAAGGCAAGTACCTCAACTATCAGTAAGTCCCATTTCATTCAAAAATATCCATCACTTTAAGGAAAATACAACACCTTTGCTGATGGCCAGCAATCACAAACAATGTCTACAGAGAGGCTCGGCATCGGATTCTGGTAAAGAAAGACCTCAGGGCTAATTAGGAGTCTCATCCAAAGGTAGAAGTGGCTGTAGTAATTGATGCTGTCTCCTAGGCAGGTGATGCCACTTCTCAACCCAAGTACAATGCCAAATTCGCTTTAGCCCTTCATGAGCTGCACTGTACCTTTGATGTGCCAGACATGTGCACGCTCCTTCAGTACATTTAAACTCGCAGCCATGCAAAGAAGATTACAAATAGAGTGAATCTGAAACTGAAGAAAGTTAGACTAGGTACAAGAAAGCAATGATTTTACTCAGTACACGAAAGCAATGATTTTACTCAAGTATGTACGGAAGACATCAACGCCAAGATGTTCTTCTTCAATATGTTCTAAAGTTCTCGAATCCAAGATCATTTCGGTAGAGCGTACATTTCTCGATGTTTCGGAAAAAACAAATTTTCGATACCAGCACCCATGCCCCATTGCACCCATGTCTGTCCTGGCAGTGTTGAAGCTGCCCATCCTAAATGTAAGTCGGAAATTATTTATATTTTTTTTGCTTGTACTGAAATTGCTCAAGTTAAACATGACTGAAAGTTTATTTGAATTACAAAATTTTTAAAGGCATGTATTTGACAACTTGTTGAAAAATATCAGATGTTTTTTGCATAACAACACCATCATCAATCATGGGCAGAGATAGCAAAATCATAGAATCAATGGAAAAGAAATTCTGGTTACCCTGGTTACCAGCGTATGTTGTGTTTCAATGCTGCGTGTCCATGATCAAGGGAATGTTGAGTTAATCTACCTGCACTTACATGTACTGTATCACCATCGACGTCCGTGTTATGTGAATGGACGCAAAGCAATATTGTGCATGCATCAACGTACAAATCCTGGTGCTGCCGCTGGTGTTTGCTTGCCTTCATGTGTGTGGAGGATTTGGCTCAGTATGCAAGAAACAATACAGGGGTGCGAATTTACACAAATGTGCATGTATGATGCTCTCCAGTAACTGGGCATTGTCTCTTGCACACCTGTATATCATTCTGATCTTCTCCACTTCATACCATCTTCTTTTGGTGCTGTGCTGCAGGCGACGGGAAACACGCCTCAGCCCTTCTGCCAAGCTGATACTCAATGAATACTTCCGAGCAAACCGGCACGATTCCTATCCCAGCCACCAGGTCAAGCTGGAGCTCGCCCAAAAATGCGGCATCTCAGTCAGCCAGGCAAGAAATCTGCGATCTGAGACTGATATTAAGTTTGAAAAATCCTTTTCTTCTTCACCCGCATTATGAATCTCCACAAAAGAGTTTATTCAAACACAAACAGTAAAAGCAATGACGGAAGGTAAAGCAAAGCTTGACATTTCGGCATTAACACCATTGTATCAACGCCATTGCATCAACGCCGTTGTATCAACGCCATTGTCAATAGCATAAGCAGACTTCTTAAACGTTGTTTCTTGTTGAGACTGACATTGTATAAGACTAAGAGAAATCAAATCTTTTGAGGCCTTTGACATAAATGCACTGCGCTTATCTGCATTGAGACCCTGCAGCTCAGACAAAGAGAATTTATTACAGGGAGTACTAGTGCTATCTCTGAGTTCATACTCTGAATATTTACATGGTGTGCTGAGCTTCGTAAGAAGTATTAAAAGTTTTAGTCCTTGTCCCAGGCACGCGGCAAACGTTTTTGGAATTTTGTGGCTATAAGCTATGCTCTTCGAAAGAAACCAGAGTCTACTCAGTGGTTAGTAATAGGGCATAGCAGGGAATGAGCTCAAGTTAAAAAGGACCATGCGAGCGACCAAGGACTCTGTAGGAGATGCTGTCAATCAGCCTTACTTGTGTATTGCTAATCCATGAGCTGATCTCACTTTGCTTGCCTCTAGCACTTGTAGATTTTCGAAGTTTTTCTGTAGTTATGACGTAGCTGAGGCGACACTATAAAAGATTGTGTTTTTGATGTAGAAGCCGGTCCGCAGTAAATTCACCTCGCCGAGCGAAGAGCGCAGTTCATTGTCACGTATGGTGTGAGTGGGATTTTGGGACCAACATTGCCGTTTGCAACAGGAGATACTTACTGAGTCGAAATTGGAAGACCAGAGGGCGGCAACAGCTCTCTTCATTCCTTGAGGGGCACTTCATGGGATAATTGAAGATCAGTGAGGTTAACAAACCAGCCAGGCAAAGAAAGAAGAGTGGATAGCCAGAGCCAGCTTGAAAAGAGAAAGAGAAGGGGTGAGAGAGAGAATGGTGGGGGAGGGGATCTGTCGACGTCCTGTCATAACTGTGTTGCTGTGAGAAACATTACTGTTTGGTCATTTGTTTTCTCAGGTGAACAACTTTCTTAACGGCAAGCGGCTTCGTTTTCGTCGAAAGGCCGAGGAGGAAGCTGCCCTCGCAGCAAGAGCAGGAAGCATTACTGTCTCCTCCATGAACAAGGAAGATCCAGAAAGTAGTTCACCAGCTTCGATGCGCCATTCCGCTTCCTCAACTCAAAGGGAATTTGCAGGTACGGTTTTTTTCATCATTTTTGTGAAAGGCGAAACCAAGAGCTGGCAGAAAAATTATATCGACTTTGATTCCTCAAAGTGAAAAATGAACAAGCTTAAAAAGCTGTTTAAGGACCTTTTGAGTAAGGTTATCCTCGAGAAGGAGAGTGTAGTGTTTGATACAACCTACGTGAATTGATGTCCACTTGTTCAAGAGGAAGACAAGGAGAGGGGAACAAGTAGGAAGGAGATGCCATTCAGTTTGTGACGAAAAGAATTCTAGAACAATAGATGCCTTAATTGTCCTAAGATGCTAGACGTACTAGTTCATCGGATTCAACTCCTTTGGAACCTTCCTCGAAAAGACAAGCATACATATCAAAGGTTCGGTGACCGACAGGTTTGAATGCTTCTTGTCACAGTGACGAATCGTCCGCTAGTTGGCTAGTTAGGACTGCTGGTACTGGCCTTAGATCTAGAAGTTGAAACATGTAGGGATGAATTCTGATGGCTGGTGCGACCTGGTCAGTTCAGGAGTATCAGGCTTCTTTTGATCCGGAAGAAGATGAATGTGTTTCCTGTTGCACTGGTATTTGCTGGAGATTGTGAAGATGGCATGCATTACTGCAGGCAACATCACAATAACATGTAGTTGAACTTCTCCAGGAAGCAGTGGCAGAGCTGACAAACAGGGGAAAGCCAGTTTTGCAGTGTGAGGTTTTCATTGGGATTGTAGCTTGCAGACAAGTCGAAGAACTGGGCCATATCTGACTTCAATTTGGGGTTGTCCAAAACTCAAGGAGAGCTGCGTAGGGTCTGCCACGGCGCTAGCAGTCACTTGATGGTTGGATTACGCGTTTGTCCATGCTATTGGCACTTGCCGTTACGTCATATTGCAAAAGGCCATGAACTGACACCACCAGCCGAGCAAATGCAGTGTAATGAAAAAAATGATTTATGGATGAGGCTTGAGAAAAAACTCAGGCAGCTCGTGCGTCTTTTATAAGTCAATGCTTTTTTGGGAGCCGGGAGGGAGGGGCCGTTGCTGGCTGGCCAGAACAGTTGGCACCACTCATGATCATGTTAATACCACACAGACTTTGGAGCAACCACAAAACAACCACAAAACTAATGAACCTTCTTTCCACGGGCCACCCATACTGCAAAGGTGCCTCGAAAATTCTTTACCTCTTCCACACAGAGTTAAGAAGCAAGAACATAGGCTGGACATTTTCTGACAAGCTGAAGAAGGGTCGATTTTATTGCCTTGCTGGCAAGCTGAAGAAGGGCCAATTTTGTTGCCTTCCTGGCAAGCTGAAGAAGGGCCGATTTTATTGCGTTGCTGGCAAGCTGAAGGGCCGATTTTATTGCGTTGCTGGCAATTGCAAGCTGAAGAAGGGCCGACTTTATTACTTTGCTGCCTCTCAGCTGTGCCTGTGTCAGTGACAATCTCGGGTTAAATTTCTAGCTGCAGCTTCTTCGACAGCCATGTATCTCAGAGATTAACGACAAGATGAGGCCAAAGAAGTTCCCTTTCTTTTGGACTTGAAGCCGTGAGTTTCAACCAGTGAGAAGTGAGTCCTTATATACAGATCTACAATTTCACTCGGCTCTAGGACTCATTCACAAGCTGGCTGGGGAATGTGCCTGTACTTTTGTAGATCGGGTGGTGTGGCGCTTCACCAAGTGGCCGTTGAAGTGACAGACTTGCCATGACCTCCTTTTCAGGACCCATCGCATAGATTAGTGTGTTTGTCTGAACCTTACCATTTGAATCGTTTTTGCCCATCCGTATGGTTACGCAAAGTCAAACTTCTCCGAATCTGGCTCTGAACCTGACATCTTTGAACGGTCACCCTGCTTGAGGAAGTTGAAAAAAGGTAATTGAGATGGCAGACAAGGCTGGGTGCCCACACATTTTCTCCATCATATGGACAAGGCTGGGTGCCCACACATGTTCTCCATCATATGGATACACTAACGTCCTGTCAATGCAAGTTCTATTGATCCCAGATCACTTCTGTTTCTCTCTTGTTTACCATGACAACGAACATGTACATGTATGTGAGAGCTGATTGGTGCAACTTTGGTAGCCATTTTCAGGCTTCTAGGCAATTGTGCATTGATCGAGTCCAGAAAAAAGTAGGACAAAATCATCATATTGCTGAGCTAAATCCAGCCAGTGGCCTAGGGTTAAAGGCACTGAAAACAGATGATTTTTGTATGATTGAATTTTTTTTGCACATAACACACCATGAGCCTTGACTTCAACCTTCAAGAGCAGTTTCAATTTTGTCTAATTTTCTGCCCAGAAATGCCATCAGGTCTTTGTAAACCGCCAACAGCTGGGCACAGCAGCACTGGAAAACCGCACACGGCAACTCTCCCAGTAGAACAGGCTCAACCACCCTCTTCTTCAGGCCCTGTCAAGCGAAGACAAACTTCTTCAACCAAAGTTTCTCTGCCAGCCAAGAGAAGAACTCACAACCTCTCAAAGAGATTAACTTGAAGGTTTTTTTGTGCTCTGCACAGTTGAACTTTTAAATTTGTTTACGACCTAAAGATGTATCAATCAATGTATCAACTGTAGTTACGATGGCAGACAAGGTTTTCTCCCAGAGCACGGAAAGCATACCTTGTACAACCTAATGACATGATCAGCTTAATCATGACGAACCATCCACATAAGGCATTGTTGTGCTTTTCTCTATTATGAAGAAGTCCTGGATAGGGACAAACTCATAAGTGTAATCAAGGACTTTCAAACTTGAAATTCAGCCATTTTTATTGACGAGCAGCACCGAGATTGCCTCGTTTAAAGCGGACTATTGATCACAGACAAGATTGAGTCTTAAGTGGGGACTCGCATCAAATCAAATCCAAAGTTCTCTTTTTCAGCATGGACATAGAGCCCTTGAAGAGAGAGAGAGAGAAAAAAACAAGCTCACTGTGCAGACTAAGGATCGAAACCAGGTAGATGGTATTCCGGGCCAAGGCTCTAACCAACTGAACTATCCACGCTGGCTAGCTTCCAATGAAATCAACTTTCACTCTGTCCACTCCCATTGACTCTCCCCGGGAGGAGAGGTGGCACGTTCCAGCCGAACTAAACCGAGAATTTATTTCGATAGGAATAACAAACACACGAGATGAAGTCTCTCATGCAGGGGCTCGCAAACACAAAGTGACGGTTCATTTGTTGGTAAGCTGGCATAAATCATGGATAGATAGCTAAGTTGATTAGAGCCTTGGCTCCGAATGCCATCAAATTGGGGTCGATCCCTGGTCCTCGCCACGATTTATTTTTCCCTCTTCCTCTCGCGTTCGTGGGTAAAGAAGGGGAAATTTTGGATTTGATTCCAATTTTTGATGACTAACCACTCACTCAGTATGTTACCGACAGAGGTCAGGTATGGCGCTGAGAAAAAGTGTTTGTACAGCTATCAGTTTACACTACTCTCCTCGGCTGCTTTCTCTCCCCCACAACCACCAATTACACCACATTCAGCTCAAGCTCTTCCTCTTGCATAAAGCTATTGCCTGCAGGCAATATAAATAATAGGACAAACTTAGGACAAGATAGATCCAGTTTTCTCTGCAAGGAAAAAGGATATAGCAAATTGTGACAACGCAGCCATCGGCACAACACATTGGATTATTGAACATTGCCGAGAACATTCTTCCATTACACCAGAATGACTAAAATCTCTCTTCCTACCCAATATTCTCAATTTCGACATGACAGTTTTCTTCTGCCTTCATATGCTCGTGACGAACAAGTCAATTTCGTTTGGATTTGCATTCTTGTGGAGTTGAGAAGCTCGACGAATCACCTCCTGCTTGTTAGGGGCGCAAAACTCTTTCTTGCTTATCAAGGGATGAACGGAATCACGGCCATAGCGCTGGGCACAGTTGTCCGTGCAGTAACAACAATAGACGGTACCGATGAGCATGCTGCACGCTGTGATACCACCCAACACGATGATGAGAATGGCACTGCTCAGTCAAACATAGACAGAAGAAGAAGAAGAAGAAGAAGAAGAAGAAGAAGAAGAAGAAGAAGAAGTAAAAAGGAATTAGCCCTTTGCAAATAAAACCTTATGATATAATCAGTAATCTTGATACATGTGCCAGTCACGGATGCTGGAGTGGAGGGAAAAAGGAACAGCCATGTCAAAGACGAGCGAATCACTGACCAGCACCTATCGCAACCAAACTTATGGGACAAAATAAAACTGGAACTTTTCTCAGAAGATTCTTCAACGGCACAGCAACGCCTTAAAGTTTTTTCCAAGATTTCTCTTCTCCAGCAAACAGTTCAGACGAGCTATGTCAAGGGATCGTCACAGCTGAATATTAAATCCATCTAACCAGCGCGCAGGAAAGTCCTCGCAAGTTTGGGGTAGGGCGAATCTTCAGCGGCCAGACATGGCCATCACATTTTTTTTTGGCATGTGAGCAACTGCAATTCCGAGACATGCTAAGTAGCAATGTGGTCACATTTGACGAAGAACTGACACACTTGCTGCATGCGCATGCATGCCCACGTACTAGATTGCAGAAAAAGAACTGAAACTACTAGATTTTATGGAAAAACAGAAATTCTTAGACTTTAGAGAGAAATACTGAAAATCCGACTGGTGGGCGAGTACCTTAATTTTTTCCGCATCTTTTCTCTTCACTGATACCGGACAGCTACGAGATTGCCCAGGCACTTTACCCTCATTCCCAGGCACTTTACCCTCATTCCCAGGCACTTTGCCCTCATTCCCAGGCACTTTGTCCTCGTTCTGAGTGCTTTCAGTTATTATTTTATGGCAACAGCACCAAGGCATCCACTCTCATCCTGTCGCTTTTTTTTTCACAATGACCAGGTAACAGCAACAAAGCATCCACTCTCATCCTGTCGCTTTTTTTCGCAATGACCAAACAAGGAGCTTCAGGGAAGATTCTTCTCCATATGAACAGGCCAGTTTCAGTACACAAAGCCATGCTGGGTCGTAGCATAAGCAAATTTTTAGAGAAAGCTTCAGCCAAGTTTCCTCCCCGACCCTGAACATCTGAAGGCCTCAGCCTCAGCGCATTTCTTCTTGAAAGAAAAAAAAACAGCGCTCGTTCCTTAAACCAGTGTCATTGATGCATGCAGCTGAAAGCTGATCACATGCACACTCATGACCAGGTCCTCACCAATCATACTGTGAACCAAGGTCCCGCAAGAAGAGTTACGCCATTTTTAAACCTGCCCCGTCTTAGCACCGCTTTAACATTCAGCCTCCAATGATCACTCACCGTTCATAAAACAAACTTCAAGCAAAATTAAACGGTGGCCTTGTGTGCAATTTTCAGCCATAAATGCAGAATAAGCACTAAGAAGTGCCGCAGTTAACACTGAGAACTGATCTGCATCCTCAACGCTGTCTTGTCGGCCATGCATACCAACTTTCCAGGTTTTCTTTTTGCCTTTTATAAAGAACTTCAAAGAAGTCCAAAGTTGTCTGACCGCACGCAGAAATACAATCGAAGACAATATCTTGACGCTCAAAATCCGTAACGATACCGGGACTCGAACCTTCAGCACCAAATCGCCTAGCAGACGAGAGTCACCTGACTATCCGCTACGCCATCATGTCATCCTCAAAAAGGACGGGCAATGGCGCAGTTTCTAGGTCAGGCTACCTCATCCACCTGGGAGTTCACGGTCTGGAAGATGGCTGTGGCGACGGGGCACCGGACAGTTAGCACCTTTTTGCTTTTCCCAAGGCATAACCAAGGATTTGAACAAGCGGCAAAACGATACCTAGCCGAACGGAAATCACTTTGTCAATTGCTCAGATCAATCCATAAGCAAAATCAGGGTTTCTATTCGGCAAGGCACCCGTTTTTCGCTACACGGGTTTGAATCCTGGGCTGCCCCTCTGGAAAGCAAAAAATGGAAATATTGCATGGTATAATCTGTTCTTTCCAGAGAATTTCAGGTACAATCTGTCAATCTTTTCAGAAAATTCCAGTTCCATCTTATACCAACCTTGTTGTCATGGTAGGGTCCCTCGACAGAGAGCCACAACAATTCCCATCTCTGCAGCATGCGGAGACGTTCAGAGACTGCCCGTTAGGGCATAACCACGTTGTGTTGGCAGTAGCGTTCTGACAGACTGTTTTCGCATTCCCTGCACAGCCAAAGATGGGCTACATTAGCCAAGTAGGCAAAGACTACACACGCTCAGTCTTGTGCCTGGTTTTGGAAGGGGTCATTGGTTCATCCTACCAGGATCACTGATCATGTTATTAATATCCTGATGGGACATATCACGGACCATATAAGAAGCTCTGACATGCTTGCTCACCAAGTAACGTCCGTGAAAAATATGCCATGATTAATACCTGATGTCCCTCTCACGTGAGCTGACTGCGTATACCACGGTATACAGGAATTTGGGAGTTATTCCTTTATGGACCGAAACACTTGTATGCAAAACGGCTGTTTTTTATTTTATTGGTCAATACCTCCAAAACGGTGCATAACTGCAAATTGCAATATATGGCTTTCTTGAAAGCTGGGATCCTGTGGAATGTGATCATCCAAAAGAACAAAGGAAATTGCTTGTCTCATTCTTGACCAAAAGATGCTTCAAAGGCGGCCACCATTTACAAATGATAATGAAAATGTTCTGGCACATGAAGCCTAGATTCCTATTTGAAATGAAGAGAAAGTCAGAAATGAAGAGAAAGTCCGGGAGCTCTGCATTGTCGATGTCATTCTAAGTTTGAGGTTGTGCAGCAGGGCTATTTTCATGATGCACAGCACCACCACCACCACCACCACGTCCGTGTCCGCCGCATCCGCTCCACGACCTCCGGCCCGTTTCTCGTTAAGCTCTCCTGCTTGCTACGCCTTCACCGCGTCCTCTTCCTCTTCCTCGGCCAGGGATTGCCGGATAGTCTCCCTCTTCGGCAGAGTCCTCACTGCTCGACAAACCACGTGCCTCTACGCCGCCGTCGTCGCTATCGCCATCTCCCTCACTACAGCCATGACTGCTCACGCTGTCATCTGAAGCACTGTCTTCGGAAGCAAGGAGGTCCAAATTAATCCGTTCTTCGTCGGATGTCGACAACAGAGACTAATCGGAGCTCAAATCAAACGAAGGCATCTCCTCGTCGCTACCATTTTCCAGCATGTTGATCCTGCGCTGCCCGCACGACATCTTGAAAGAGAAGGAAGAACCTTCAGCTTCAGACACAATTTTCCGAGTGAAGTTGAACGACAACCTGCTACTTCCTCGTGATTTCTTGACCCTCAACCCCAGACCTACCCAGAGACACCGGATAATACCATGGAAACACGACACAGGAAAAGTTAAGGCACCTCGAAACTACCGATCACCAGCGATTGGTAATTCAATGTATAGTCCATAAAGGGTTAAGCACTTCCTCGAGCGCTGCTTCAGTCGCCGAAAAGTCGTCGCTTCAAATCCTCCAGAATAGACTTTGGCCGTCAAGGTAGCCCAGAAACCTTCGATTGGCCGGAGTTGTGGCACATTTGGGAGGTTTACCTCTTTAGCGATAAAAAGTATATTTTCATCCTCCAGCCGAGCTGCTGGTGGCCTTTGCGTAATGGCAGCTTGCCAAGTCGGGCCAAAAGATATGTGTCGGCGTGGTGCTCTTCAAGGAATGGCTACAGTCATTGCAAAATGCACTCTTGTCGATACAGATCACCTTTCATTCTGCAGTTTGCAGGGCAGGAGGAAAGGCTCACTGTCCCCTTGGGCTGATGGCAAGCCACACAAGTAACTTCGTATGAAACTTTTTGTGCTTGTAGCGCATTTCTGGTGGCGTATTTTCCTTGTTGGAAGAGTAAAATACAGCATTTCTGGTGTTATCATTATGCCGGAGAGAAAAATAGGACTCATCGTCGACGACAAGCTCAACATCAGAGGATGCCTCAAAAAATTCCTGACCATCCTCCTGCATCTGGTTCTTTACGTGGCATCCCTCTCAGGTTTCCAATCTGGGCATCTCTGCCTCTTGGAGTACTTCATACCACTGTCAGCCAGAATCCTACCGACATACCGGTGGTCTACACCAAACCTAGCTAGTTTTCTCTGGGAGAATCCCTTCTTGTCCCATGCAGCCTTGCACAGCTGCTTCCTCTTCTCCGGCATCTTCTCAGCAAGTTGTCCACTTCCAGGTTTCCTCCGTTTCTCCTTTCTCCACTTTCCTGATGATGCGGTAAATTGTCGTTGGTGCAAGTCCCATCTCCAAAAAAATGTTCCACAGTGTAATTTTTCCCTTTCTTCTTATGCTCTTTGTAAACTGTCCAACCAGATCTCCCGGCTTCTGCTCAGTTTGTGTTAAACCCTCCATCTTGATGATTTCTCCATGATCAATGGCCATTTTGCACCTTGGCAACCTTCCAATGATAATGTAGGTTTAAGGCACCACAACACTTACAGAAACAATAAACCTCATAGTTTTCTTCTGTGTTCACTTGAACTTGTGCCAATTTTTTTGTCTCCAAACCTTACAAGGCCACAGGGTTGCTGATCACGCGAATGGCCGGTGAATCTGTATGAACTGTCAAGCCTGCTCTTGTCAAGCTTACCAATGCTTCCAAGAGCTGGAGGGCCTTAATCTGTTTATGGGACTCTACAGCGAGTGGGAACTTACTGCTTTCTCGCAAGAGCGCCTTTGGCAGTTTGCCAGTGTCCACGTCCACCGCTCTGCAACCCAGCTCGACCACCAGACAGCTGGCAACGAACACCGCTACGCATTTGGACATGTCCCAAATCACCAGAGTGGCAAAAAAGCCTGATTGTCCTCAGCTTTCTGCGGTTACCCAAAGCCGTCGTATTGATCGGAAAAGTTTTGTCTGAAGCTCCCTAGAGGTACCAAGACTCTGCTAGGTTAGCTGAGTTATGTACCTAACTACCACTATTGGAAAACTGGGCATCCTGCGCGGAAGAGCTCGAGTTGTGACGTGCAACTTAGCTTTTGCTGCGAAGCAGACGCCGGCAGAGGAGACCCTGGGTGACAACAACCCTCAGTTAGACCTTACTGGCGAGGAGCTGACGTCTGCGGTGAACTGCCAACGCCGCAGCGTGCCCACATTTATGCGGCCAAAGATCCTAGCCTGGCTGACGGTCGCCAGAACTGCATGCAGGCTTTGACCATGTTGACGGCGCGACCTCCCTCATAGCATACATAGCATAGTTCTTTATAACGTCGTGTGCAAGCGCGTATGCATATGCGGTCGACCTTGATCACGAGAGCAATAGGTAGTCAGCGGCTGAAAGCATGCACGTGCACGTGGCATGGTGAGCTTGCCCCAAACGCAACGCGCGCCATGCTCCGCGCCAGTGCAGTAATTGCTGCTGCGAGCTGTTGCCGCGCCCACGTGAAGATACCGTGTGAACGTGAAGGTCACGCGTCTTGACTGGCAGGGGCTTGCAGCGCGGATCGTTGCATACGTCTACGTACATGTACATGTATCCTTGTAATTAGTGCAGGTAGATCTGCACATACATGAATAGTCCCGGCATGCCACCCTCCACTTCCCCCCGCAACCCCCCCTCCACTTC
>JAOWAR010221715.1:0-14471 GCA_028571005.1 Clathrina lutea | reverse complement strand
GCCTTTGCCTCTCGGACGATTTGCCGAAAGCCTGAGGGGTCAAACTCTCCTGTGCCATGTGTGCCAAATTTTTCGACAAGTTTCTCCTTGAGTTGTGATACTTGCTGCCGTATTCGTTGCTCTGTGAACAAAAGCTACAGTGTTGGTTACCTGGGATGAGATGTGTGTGTGTCTGTGCGTGCGTGCGTGCGTCAAATACACTAACATCGGGATAGTAAGAACGAGGGTCAAAGCGGCTAGCCAGCAATATCCTTAATTTTCAAGGGCGTAGCCCCTGCTTTCTTCAAAGCCAATGGGAGGACGGCATCGTTCTCCTTGCCTGGTCATGTTCATAAATTTTACCCAAAATCCAGCCTGTCGCTGTGAAAAAGCGTTCTTCGTGTCCTGATGTTAGTGTACTCAGTGAAGGATAGAGCTGTTGCTGCTGAAAACAACCTCACAGTGTGATTAGTACCTGCCAACTGTGAAGTCACCAAGATAAAGTACTTCCACAAAAGGTCTTGTTCAATATGTTTGTTATGCCCTTATGGTCATGAATATGTTTTCACTGCAGTGGTTTTGTTTTGTTTTTCCAAAGTGCCAATATCTTAATTTCTTCAAGTTCTTGACTTCCGCACTGATAAAAACGGTTTGAATTCTTGTTTATGCAGTCTGCTTGTGTGTGTAAATAAACTACAGTTTCGGCTGCCTGTGGTAGCCTTCATCGGGTTTAAAAAAAGGCTTTTTTTTTAACCTGATGAAAGCTACCACAGAGTAGCCGAAACTGTTGTTTATTTACACACGCAAGCAGACGGCTTAAACAAGAATTCAAACCGTTTTTGTCATTATCTTTTTGCTTGCTTGCATGTCCATTAGTATTATAGGTTTAGCTGGCATGGCCAGCATCCCAACCACAAGCTTTGCATAGAACAAGTACACAAATCTGTATGCTATATTTTTTGGCACAACACCCTCTGATGAGAGTCTTAACACAAATGTTGCTAGACCTCTTCCACAGTGAGGGTCAACGGACTTAACCAAAGATGGAAAGAACATTCCGGCATTGTGCTTGACTTTTCTCAGCTGCTTGGAGGCAGGTCTGTTGCTGTGCAAGTCTATTGTTCCGATGAACAATAGGGCCTTCCTTCAATCGTGATTTATGATCAGGTCTATCAAACTCCACAGCCCAACCCTGGTGCATGCCTCTGTATTGGCAACTTCTTGTAATCTCCGTTTGCTGAACCTCTAATGCCAATCCCGGTTTGCTAAACATAGTTTGGTAATCTTGCTTTGCTAAATCTCTACCATTTCAACCACTCTCAACATTATGAACTGCTCCCTCCCCCCCCAAAAAAAAAGGGAAAAAATTGAATAAGCACCAAAATTCAAAGTTCGCTTGGCATGTCTGTGTGAGAGCTACATGTAGTATTCTGCCTTTGTGAACGTGTTCGTCAGTGTGCAACTGCTACTTGGGCACCCTAACTTCTACCAGTACTTACTAAGGCTTTCTGTCCTGTCTGGCGGTGACACTTGGCTGGCAGCACAAGTGCAAGTGGCAGCAGTTGGAGGTGAATGCATCTCTGTGCTTGCTGAGGTAGTTGTGCTATTATGGGTAACACTGCAAGTCAAGGCGGAGCTAGTGGATGAAACGGATGAAAAATTGGTACCGGTGTGCCTGCTCAATGAACGTCCCACAAGGCGACGGTGTGTGCGGGAGTGCTGCAAGATTTATAAGTTATTTATAAAACCATGTTGACAGGAAGATACAGGGATAGATTTAAGTACTACACAATACAATAGAGTGCTCCACTAACCATGGCAAGCGTACGGTTTGACGGATGAGAGTGCAGAAGCCGTCGACACGCTCCACAAAGAACACAAGACGGTTGTATTGGGCAACTGGTGAACCTGCTGAGGAGCTTATGGAATGAACCAACGGGCCTGAAAGGCGAGTTGGATGATGTACTACAACAGAGAGCACACGCCTGGCCAGGTCTGGCTCGGAACTTTGCAGCATGGCTGCTGCGCAGGTTTGAGCAACACAGTGACACAACAAACACGGAAGCCACCAAACCTAGTACTCCATGAGAAAGAAACGGCAGTAGAGGACGAGACACACTTTGGACTGCTGACCGCCTGCGTTGAAAAACACTGGGCGGCCGCAGCAAAGAGAGAACGAGCATCGTTACGGACCTTTGACAGTGCTGACAGCTGGAGCTTTGACGAGAAGGACTTCGTGATGCACTCTTATAAATTTGTCGTGGCCAGCAGCGCTTCCCTGTCAGGCAATTCAGCCTCAGAGAGTGCAGCTGCCACGACATCATAACTGCAAACGAGTTGCAAACTATCTCGAGATTCGCAACTTGTCTTTTGAAACACTTTTGAAACTTACAAGCCCCACAGAATCTTCTCATCTCCTCTCTACGCAAGACAACGGCGAGCTCAGACTCACTATCAAGCTAGAAGATGCACTCAGGCTGTCAAGTTTCCGCTCCGCGTGTGCCCATCCGGGGCCATCGAAGCCTGGAGCCATCGCCCCTCCAGAACTTCTCCGGCAACAAGTTCCTGTACCCAAAGTCTCTCCGAGATGTACTGCTAAATCACGAAAGGCTCGCCTTCCTGCTGAACTAACGGATTGTTTGAAGAGCACAGCTTCGCGATCGGGCAGCAATCGCCTGCTGAGGGCGATTTGTGAATTTGAAGTTGGCGCCAATTTCATTCGCGCGTGCGCAGACAAGTTGCGCCTATGCTAAGGTGGGGTGGTTATTTCAACTTATTTGTTTATTTGTTTACGTCAGTATGCGTGCGTGCGGCGGCGTGGCGGTTATTTCAAGTCGTGGTTCGTGGTGGTTGCTTGACTCTTTTTCTTCCTTCTTTTTGCTTTCACTCTGTACGACCCTGCGACCCACTGTCATCCTTAAATTATCCTGTCTCGATTAGGTCCCGAAACAGGTCGGCTTCAGGTATGTCTATCTAATGTTTGGTAGGTCGCTTCTCTTTCCGCTTGTCAGGATGACAGTGATCGAATTATGAAAAGGGCAATATGCTGCTGCTCTTGTATTTTTCTTTGCTTTTTCCTTTTCTTCGTGTGTCGTGCTGGCCTTTCGTCTGGCACCTTTCTTTTTCATGATGACACACACACACACACACAAACACACACACACATGAATTATCGTTTGTGGAACCACCTACAGTCCCTACGGGCCTGACGGTGGCAAAAATGTATCTAGTTACGGCTTAATCAGCGGTGATCTTCCTCGAAATGGATGGATGTTCACACTGACAGGTCGGAGGTGTTGCTTACCCATTTCAGCAGAGCCTCCCCGACATCCTGGTAGTGACAGGTGAACTGTAGACAACACAAGCCTTGCATGCTCCTTCAGTCTCCACTTTATTGACTAGTTGGCAGTGCATCCATCGAAATGAGCGGTTGAATCGAGGCTTTCTGGGTTGCGGGAATGGTCTTCATCACAACCTCCAAAGCATCTATTCTTCGGCAAGTTCAGGGGGCATTTGGTATCAGCTTCCGTTGTCTGGACAAAGACAATTTCAATAGTTCCTGCGATTCGGTCACGATCTTCGTCTTCGATTTTTAATTCTCGCCCACTGCCCCAATATCAGTGACGTGACGCGGGTAGATTCTACGCCGCTCGTGAACTTGTTGAAGTTTCCTTCCAACTTCTTGCAATCTGTGGGTGCCACAGGCCCGCGGCTGCGCCCCCGGTTTCAACAACGAGCGGGAAGTTTGACTTTTTCTTTCGACCAAGTGCCCTTAGTTCCTTTCCCTTTCCAGTGTGAAGTAATGTTGGAACGACAGTCCCGGCTGCTTAATACACTCTGAGTAGCAAACATAATGAGACTATACTACCGACTTGAGGGCAGTGTTCGAATGCGGCAAGGTTTCAATGGAGCGGTTTCTTGGCGCCTGGCGATATGGTGACGACGACAGACCCTGAACTTTTGTTTTGTTCCAAGGTATTGGTCATCGACATAGCACTTACCTTTACCGATGTTGGGAGACCTGAAGAAAGGCACATTGCGTGGAGATAGAGAAGTAATCTGGCATGACTGAGGAATTTTGCCCAGACAAATCGATACTTCACCCTCGTTCACCATACACGCACGCATCCACGCACATACACATTACCGCTGGTTTACCGACAGCAACGGCGAAAAAAAGATAGAAAAGTCAAAATGATACGCATGAGGTGCCTGAATACTCAGACATGCACGCACCACCGGCCTTGTTTGCATTATCATGACTGAAGGTGAACTATGATATCGGATGGTATTGTCAAGCCTATCAACTGCAACAAACACCTGCTGCTCTCGTAACAAATACACTTCTACGAAGTGAGCACTGGCAATCTGAATCAGGCTTCACTACGGTATACCTCACACAAAGATGATCATCACTGATGAACAATCTAGCATCACATGTTGTGAAATTAAAGCAACAAGAGGCCTCATTCAAATGTCTTAGTGGTATTGGGTTGTATTGTATTAACGGCTATTACAATCAGAAGACCAGTCACTGACAGAAATTATAAGACTATTGAGATGAGAACAGCCACAGAAATTAACACGTACCGCCACTGGTCTGCTTAAACCCAACTATCGCAGTCAAATTCAGCAACAGTATAACGACAGCCAATGATCAAGATAGAACCACACATTCTACCACTAACAAGAGAGGCAGAGAACGCCAAAATTAACATGAAATAAATAGAAATAAAACAGAAATAACCATGAGTGTAGTGATCAAGATTCAACATGTCACATCTGTCCGTTCAAGAAGACACATGAACAACGCAAGCAGCTCTTTTGTTTTCTTTGGGGGGATGTTTGAGCTTGCCAAATCATTAGTAATTGCAACACAAAAAACTTCCAAGGGGAACGGAAAAGTATGATCTGCCAAAATTTAGAAGAACTGAGATCATGATGACATGATGGGGATGACGAGAGAGAGAGAGAGGGCTCAGACAGACATAGAGACAGAACGACAGACAGAAAGACAGACAGAGAGAGAGGAGAGAAACAGATAGAGAGATACGCATTAAGATGCATGTTCTGTGATGTTCTATCCAAGCGAAACACGCGGAAGGAAGCCGTTAGTTGCCCATGTTGCCCATGCATTAAATGCACTGAGCCAGAATGAACACGCTGGTTTCATGGTTTTAAAGCGTTGCTCCAAACGTGAACCGCACTTCATGCACATGCACAGCATGCAACACCTGGGCACAATGACAGGGTACATGGTGGATCGAAGAAAGCAGCTGGTCAGACGATTCTCATGTGGATATCTAGTAGGTATCGCACAGTGCTTTTTACACATTAACAAAGCTGTACAAAGCACCTAGATGTCCACGAAGTCAGTTGACTAATACACACGTTTTGAAATGGGCAACTTGTTTCTTTCTTTCTTTTTTTTCCAGAGCATACATTCTTGTATATCTTCATGTGTATGGATACCTATCTTTTTTCTATTTTTAATAGCTGACCAATTCAAATACCAACGTCTATCTTGTTCTGACAGCTATGAGTGGCCAGTGCACTACTATGCAGTAGTCGTGCATATTGCGCATGCGTGTCTGAATGACAAGCTGCCATGTGGTTGACCGAATGTTGTGGTTGACCGACACGCTTCGGTGGCGAGCCAGAAACATATAAGACTCTGACATAACGATGATACTTGTTTGTGAGTCCTGGTGTCCATTCATGTTCGTGGGCCAGATTGTACATTTGCGGGGCGAAGGTCATTTTTTTGGTGAAGTTCTTGGCATGACGAACGCTATTTCGAAGGGTCCAGGTATTGGGTCATTCGACATTTCGGGCCCAGCTCATGAGGTTGCTGCTCCCTGGAAGAAATGGAAACGGAGTTTTGAGTACTTTGCTGTGGGCACAGGCATCACTGCTGCTGGGAGGAAGTGCGCTCTCTTGCTTCACCATGCAGGGATCATCGTGAATGATCGTTTTGATACCTTGAGGGAGGACATGTAGACTGCCGATGTCTATACACGTACCATCGAGGGCCTGGATGCACTATTTGCTTATGCATAAAACAAGCGCTTCGAGCACAACCACCTACGGCTTCTCGAGTAACAGGAAAAGGAGACGGTTGATCAGTTTGTCGCTCATTTGCAGGAACAGGCTGCTCATTGCTCGTTTGGCGATGGCAGTGCTGTTGACCACCAGGTTTGTAATCAATTGTTGGTGAATATGCTTTTCCACGGACTTCGCAAGAAGTTGCTTGGGAAGTCAGACTTAACACTGGAGAAGGCTCTTCGTCTCTCGCGACAATACGAAACTACCGAGGAACAGCCCGACAGAATGACAACCAGCTCGTTGTTCACCCGTCGGTTTGGAGCAGCTGAAGACAGAGGTTACGGGAAGAGCCTCCCATGACTGCGGCCGGACGGAGCATTTCGCTTGTGACAGGGACTGTCCAGCCCATGGGAGATCATGTTCTAAATGCGAACGGGTTGGCAACTTTGCCCTGAAGTGTTGGTTGGACGAGGATTATCAAGCGCTAAAGTCGAGAGGAAAAAATCAGACATCGCAAGGAAGAGGTCTGGCTTGTCAGGTTGTGGACCAGGAAATAGAGAGTGAGATCAAGAGTGGTGAAGGCGAATCTGTTTGTTACTCTCAGCGTCTGCAACGAAGTCGATGTCGAGGAAATACTTGACCATAGATAGTGCAAGGGCGCAGGCTCTTGTTGATTCTAGGGCATACTGCAACACCATGCCGGGAGGGGAAACTTTGGCAAAACTTTGAAGTGATGGGCTGCGGATCCAAACGACGAAGACCCACAAACGACTCTTTGCATATGGAGGGATACAGCTACTGGCAAAAGGTTAGTTCAACGCGGCACTCACCATGGGAGGCAAGACTGTGTAAGCGGACATCATTCTTATTGCTGGAAAAAGTGAATTTCTGCTCCGGTGATCACCGTCGCTGGACTTGGATGCCCTTGTACCACCAGACATAAAATGTGTTGTATCCACCCACTGAAGGCAAATCTGTCAGCACAGTAACCTATCTTATTCAGTGGATTTGGCAAGCTGGTAGGGTACAAGGCAGTCCTGCACATTGATAAGAACATCCCACCCGTTCCTCAGCCACAGCGACACGTTCCATACGCGTATGAGGAGGGTGTCGATCGCAAACTACGTGATTAATGGATCTGGACATCATTGAAGAATCCCAAGGCCCAACACCGTGGATAAGTCCGTGTGTCATCGAGCTGAGGAAGAATAGCAATATTCAGTTGTGCGGGATCTTCAACATGTCAATCAAGCCGTTACTAAGGAGCGTCATCCGATTCCAATGGTTAATAAAATTCTGCAGGAAAGGAAACGGGAGTTCCGTATTTTCAAAGCTTAACTTGACATGGGCCTTTCACCAGGTCGAGTTGACGACGTCGTCGCGATATATGTCACAAATTTTGTGGGAAATTGTCGACTTTACAGGTAAAATCACCTTCCATTTGGAATTTCAGCTCCACCAGACCTGTATCATAAGATCATTCGCAATGTTGTCAAGGACCTACCAGGAGTTGTGAGGTCTGCATATGACATCCTTGGGCATGGGCGGTCACAGGAGGAACATGGCAAACGGCTGCACGTGTTACTCCGGCATCTTGAATCAGTCAACTGTACGGATAATGAGACTGAGTGTGAGTTTGCCAAGGTTCCATCTATTTTTATGGGCTTCAACTGACAGATGAAGGCATCAAGCCCATACCACACAAGGTACAAGCTAACATTGAGACAACCCCAACAAAGATTGCAGCAAAGTACGGAGCCTCGGCAGGGTGGAATTTAGCGCCCGATTTCTGCCCGAATTACCAACGACCACAAAACAACTCCGTCGGTTGACCATTTCTGGCACAAGATTTCACTACGGAGGGCACCAGGAAGCGGCCTTTGAGAAGCTAAAGCTCCAGTAGACTTCTAGTGCAGCTTTGGCCTATTTCAGCACAAGCACGACTACACAGTTGATGGTGGACACAAGTCCAGTGGGCTTGGGAGCGGTCCTCATTCAACAGCAGCAGGGAGAGCAACGGGCAGTAACATATGCCAGTCACACACTGTCACGCATTGAACGACGGTATTCACAGACCGAACGTGAAGCTTCGGCGTTGGTGTGGGCGTGCGAGCGCTTCCATAAATACCTGCTAGGTCGGCAGTTAACATTTCTTACGGACCACAAACCGGTGGAAGTCATTTATTTGGCAAGATGAAAGCCATGCAATACCATGAGAACGCACGCATTGAACCAAGGGGTCTGCGCCTACAGTCCTATGATTTCGTCGTGAGGCACAAACCCGGAAGACGCAATATTGCAGATGCTTTATCGAGGACGCCCGGGAATGCCTTATCTCAGAGTGATAGCGACAAACGAGCCATTCACTGTATTGCTGAGGCAGCAGCTCCAGTTGCTATTCACATTCATGAGAAGGAGAAGGCGACGGCTGCCGATCGGGAACCAACAGCGGTACGGCGGTTCGTCCAGAACGATACGTTGGACAAGCTGCCAGAGGCATACCGCCGTGTTGACCTTGAGTTGGCTGTTGCTGGCCAGTTCCGCTTGCGAGGCTGGAGACTAGTAATTCCCATCTCTCTTCGGCGGGGGACACTCAAGCTTGCTCACGATGATCATCACGGCATCACGAAAACCAAGAAACGACGGTATGGACCGAGAAGCAGAGAAGGTGTGTCGGTCTTGTCATGCTTGCCAAGTAGCCACTCTCCCGTCAGCATCGCCCAAAGTCAAGCCTACAATCTTGCTGTAAGGACCATAGCAGGAAATTGCTGCTGACCAGTTGGGGTCATTACCAGGAAATGAGTACGTGCTTGTGCTGGTGAACTATTACAGTCGGTGTTACAAGGTAGATATCATTTGGCGTACCAATGCTGAGGAGTTGATTAATTGTCTTAATGCTCATTCCAGTCGGCATGTTATTCCGGCAAGCCCCCGGACCGACAATGGCCTACACTTGAACTCGGAGGCGTCCACGGCATTTCTGCAGGAGAAAGGTGTTGTTTATGTTCAGAACACATCACCGTGGCCAAGGAGCAATGGGGATGTTGAACGTCAAAACTGGAGGCTGATGAAGGCTCTTCGTGCGGCGTACATAGAGAAGCAGAACGTGAGACAGGCGTTGAATAAGTTTCTTCTAAATTACTGGTCAACGCCTCATCCAACAACTGGTAGGACACCGAATGCTCTTCTACAGAGCCGGAAACTTAGGAGCAAATTACCGGCGTTTAGTGGGATAATCCGTGATAGGGAAGTGCGAGATCAGGATGCTGAGCAAAGGCAAGGACTGAAGAATTATGCAGGCGTACGACACCATGTGTCAGATCAGCCGACTCAGGTGGGCGACAAAGTTCTCCTGCAACGACCAGCACCAGCGTCCAAGAAGGAAAGTTTCTTCTTGCCGGGACCTCACACAGTTGTTGTTCGTCACGGGGAGCCAGTCTTTGTGGAGTCTCCAGGCGATGTTCAGCGCAGAAGGAACATCCAGCTCACCAAAAGATACGTCGATCAAACCCACCTTGGACTCCCTTGTTGTCCAAAATTGAACCAGTTGAATCAATTCAGTGTGAGCAGTCAACAGCTTCAAGTCCTAGTGTTGAGTGCCCGAGTCGCCATCGCACTCCACCAGTGTGGATGAAAAACTACATGCGTTAGCTTGATTGGTGCGCCTATCGTTGTCGTTTTAGAACAGTCAGAATGTACAACTTCGAGATCTATTGTTTTCTTCTCTTATTCTAGGGCAATGAACTTTTTTCCCTCTGTAAAGTGGGGACGGACAGCTCTAAGATTTTGCTTGTACTATTCTTCCTTTCTTCTCAGAGGAGGAGGGATGTAGTAGTCGTGCTAATTGCGCATGCGTGTCTGAATAACAAGGTACCATGGGGTTGACCAAATGTTGTGGTTGACCGAGACGCTTCGGCGACAAGTCAGAAACATGAGAGTCTGATGTAACAATGATACTTGTTTGTCGGTCCTGGTGTCCTTTCATGTTCATGGGCCAGATTGTACATTCTACAGCCTCCTTGGTACATGCATAACAAACAACAATGTAGGTACCTGCATAGCAAATTACATCGTGTCACTACAGGACACTACACCTGCAACCAGTCTGCATTTCACGTATCACTGCCTGATCTGTTTGCCTCTCTCAGCACAAGTAAGTAAGAACACTAAATCCTTTTTAAATGCACCGAGAACAGTCACATGGCCCAGAATGACTTCTGAAGACGACTGCCTACCTAGCTGCAATGCCTTGCAACAATATTGGAAGCGATGTCACTCGGCTTTGCATGTCTAGTTGCAAGCTTTCAACCTTGGAAGTCCCAAACCCTACTGAGTATGACAGGGGTGTTGACTCTACAGCGAAGAGCACAGTTCAATTGGACAGAGAAGAAAGCATTGCTGCTGGCCAGGCTTAGGTTGAGTCACTTATCTTTGGCTCTGTGTTCCTAACCAGCTGCTACATGAATCATTGCAAGTGCGTTAAGTCGCAGAGACTCTGTTCCGTCAAAAAACTGCACCAACAAGAAGGAAGCCGAAAAACCATCACAGACGGGCACTCTCAGTGGGCGCAACCTGAGCCTAGAAGCAACGCCAAAAGACACCAGCAATGATGAAAGCAGTAGCTCGGACGAGATCGATGTGGATATTTAGCAGCCATCGTTCAATGCACACGTGCAATTTAACAAAACCGTACAAAGCCCTAAGATGTCTACATATTCAGCTGACACATAGGTTCGAAATGAGTGATATTTTTTTGTTTCTCTTTACTTAGATATATCCCATATTTCAATCCCTGACCTTTAGACGCATGGCTTTGAAATTGCCGATCTCCTTTTCTTTCGTATTTTATTTAATGCCTTAACAGGTCCAGCAGAGTCCAGTGGTATTTTTTCTTATTTTACTCTTCCCTCACTCGTTTTGCTTGGACTAGCTGCCTTGATGCTTTCTCTGTACGTTTCAGTCTTCACCTTTGCACATTCGTATTTCACCTTTGTCGACGTTTACTTCCTCTCCAAGCGCAGGTACTGCAGCTTCCTCTAAAGAAATCTCCCGTTAAGCCAAATAGGGAAAAATGGGACTGGAATGTATGTGCTCATCCTTGAACGAATGACCAGGCAGAGTGGGAAACATGAGCGAGGCGGTAAGAAGGTACACTGAACGACCAGAACAAACAGTTATGACCCGCTTCCAAGACTCAGTATGGACTACATTATGCGCTGTCAAACACTAAGGTCTATTTCCTTCTGACAGCTACGTGTAGGCCGGTGCTCTACTACAGCCTCCTTGATACATGCACAACCCAACGACGTTATAGGTACTTGCACAGCAATGGAGACGAATTTAAGTTCAACCACTGATGAGGAAACGTGAAGTGTTGAAGAAGGCTTTTTTCTTCGCTCTAGATCCTTAAAAGTGCACTGAAGACATCAGAAAAGTTTGAAAATTAAACATGGTGTGAAGGAAGATAGCATCATGAAATTCTTGGTGGCCTTATCTAAAAAGAACATCCGCAGGAAATTGAATAAATATTATTATCTTGGTACACAAAATTACCTTGATTGAGTAGAAATTATGAAGGAGAAATGTCCACACTAATCCCTGGCATTAAGCTATGTGCAATGAGGAGAGCAAGGACTGACAGCCCAAACCATTGGAAAGGTAGACATCAGCCGACAACTCCAGACACTTCAGACATCCTGCTTGGCCTGAATAAAAAAATTAGTCTTTTGAACGCACCGCTTCTTGGCAATAAACAAATAAACGACAGAAGTAGAACCAAATCAGCATGCATATTTCCCCCGCCTTCTTCAAGAACATCAAAGTAAGAAAGTTCCCCATCTTAAGCATTCATACAAGACAACAGAAAAAAAGCTGTGCATCACATTAACCCAGAGACTGCATCCTACATGTCATGTAAAACATAAATGGGTGGTGCTACAACATCTCTACATATTTGTGGGTCTAACTTAGGTAAAATTAGGTCTGTGCCAAGTGGCTGTTCAGGGTGTGGCACCAGGCAGCCACTGCCAATATGTCTGTACCAGACGTCACACTGCATGGATGGCTAGCTCATTCCAAGGGCACCTAGCAGGAATTGAAATGGGACACCGCGGAGAGCCTCAGGGAAATTCAAAGTCTTGTGCAGTCACTTACCTCCGGCTTCCACTGCAGTTCCGGTTGCAATACTCGGCGGTGCGGCTGTGTCAACAAAGCAGGCAAACTATGCTCTGCGGCATGCCCCTGCCTGATCTGTAGGAATTGCAGAAAGAAGTCCAACAGTGAAGCCTTAAGGTGGACGAGGGGCGTAGCCTATCTGTTGATTTTGGCAGCTATGACGGGTCTGAACATGACACCGATGGGATAGCTGCAGAGACGAGAACACCGAAAACGATCAGACCTCATAATTCAAGAAGATGTTCCTTAGAAAGGAAGATTCAGCCGGGGCCCAGTAATGTCCCATGGTCTAGTAGTGTCCCACATCCTTGAAATGCGGCTTTCCCTCCCCTTTTCCCCTTACAATTTGCACAGAGGAAAGGAACAGTGTTCTCAACATGCGCAAATCAAAAGTGGCCAAACGGACAAACCATAAGGAATTTAATCTTATACCGGTCGTTTTGCTTGCGCATACATTGTGGGTACGAGGTCGGCGAAAAAGTCTTTTCTCGTCTTTATTCTGGCTGAAAAGCTAAAACTATCGTCGACAATGGCAAGAAGTTCTGTCCCAAGATAGCGTGAAGGCCATCTTGTCGAGCTGAAAAGACTCTCTCAGGGATCCTCACCAAATCACATTAGTTCGTTGAAATGACGAAGAAAAGGGCGTGAAAACCAGAAAGAGCGTGTAAAGCGCGGCTGCTTCGTCCACGTACACCACCACCCTTGATGTAAGCCTAAACACACAAGCCAGGTCACAAAAATAACAAATTTTTAATATCAGTCTGCCTTGACTCTTGACACAAGAAGCATTATTTTCTTTCTTCGTTGGAAAGCGATGAACCTGAACGCACAGTCAATCCCTTACTGGTGGTTTTCATATGTGACGGCGTCAAAACATGGCGCTAGTGTCAGTCTTTTGTTTCGCCCTCAAGTTTTAAGACAGCGTCGAATCTCAGTGCGATCGCCGTTTTGTTTTTTCATCATAATTTTATTGGAGATCATCTCGATGCATGGGCAAACATCTGAGCACTGCTTTTGCATGCCAAGTTGTTACAAGGTGCCACTTGTCTGCATGTACAAGACAGTTTCGCACTACCCTCTGTACAACACAATGAATGAAAGTCCCTTGTATGATTTTTCGACAGATTTATCGACAGATTTACACAGAAAGGGGAACAACCCTCGATAATGACGGGACCCTGCACTACAAATTGCATCCTAAACAAGCAAACAAAGCTATCACACTCAACTTCTGTTCACTCAACCCAATCTCTTAAACGTGACATTGCTCAAAATGAACTGAAGTGCACTGAGCAATGCTCCTCATCTGACCACTGTCACGAAGCAAGACCCACACAACTTTTACGCAACACCCAACCCCAAACCTGGCTCAAACTATGCAATAAAACGAACACGCAAAAACCATAACGCACAAGCATTCTCTTTCAACATTCCTTATATCACTGACAAATTTAGTCAACGTGTCAACTTATATTCCATAAACATAACATTACCGCACGCTTGGTGAACCCCAGTTCTAACACTTTTGAATCTCTCCAAAGCCTGAGATCTTTCTCAAACCATTCCATCTGCCTGCAGGGCAAAAAATTGTCAGGCTCCAAACATCTGCCAACAGTCATTCATAAGTTATCGGGCTACTTTCAAACTCTGTAGTCAAAGCCATATTTGTGTAGCTCACCGAGACACTCCTACAACTATCAATTTTGAGATCCTTTCACGAACTAGGGACATCTTGCATCTCCATACTGAAGAAGCTTTCACAATATGCCAGCACCAACTCCAGCTAAATCGACTATTGGAGAAGATTGGTCTGGCTTCCTATCTTACAATCTCCTCTATACTTCATCACCTCTACACTTTTCTGCCTAATCCCTCCCCTTACAACTCCTTCATATGTTTCTCGCCCAGTATTTTCCCTCTCTCCCGTCTCTTTCTACTCTCCCTTTCTCCCTCTCACCTTACCACTACCTAACATCTCCACAATAAAACTTCTGCCGTGCTTGATCCTTCCTAAAATTTCCCACACACCATGTCCTCATTACCTTTTCCTGTGCAACACATCTTCTTCCATTTCACTATTACATTTCCTCCTGAATCACCATACAAACTCAAGATATATCAAAAATAAAAGTAAAAAATTATTGTTTTAATAATAATAATAATAATAATAATAATAAAATAATAACAATAATAATAATAATATCAGATGGGCACGGAGAAACGAAAAATCAGAAAGAAGGGAAGTGAGTCATGGGATCAGGAAAAAATGTACC
>JAOWAR010221604.1:0-10623 GCA_028571005.1 Clathrina lutea | reverse complement strand
GATCAATCTGTACAGAGACTGCACCTGATATCGATCAATCTGTACAGAGACTGCACCTGATATCGATCAATCTGTACAGAGACTGCACCTGATATCGATCAATCTGTACGGAGACTGCACCTGATATCGATCAATCTGTACAGAGACTGCACCTTCTAAACATGTAAGGCACATTTCGATATGTAACTCGTTGAACACTGGTAACATAGTTACACATCTCGTAAAAGATGCCTTTGGTCCACACATGTGGTAGCAAGGACCGGCAACTCTCATGCACTCAATCGATTTGTCTTTGGAAGAAATGAAATGAAAGTATAGTCTCTGATTCCTTTTCTGTGAGATCAGGTTAATCCAAGGTGACAGAGACTTACTGTTTTTTTTTGTTTTTTTTTTTGCATTTCAGAGAACAGATCCGGACGGAAACAACAGCTGTGTTTTCGTCGACTCTGCCGGAGCAAACATCAATGGCATATCAGTTGACTGGATCAGTCGATTGGTGTACTGGCTGTCAGGAGGAAGCAGGACGATAGAAGTAGTGCGGTTTGATGGCTCTTTACGGAGTACACTCCTCTCTGCCGAAGATGGTCTGAATGTTCCCTCCGCACTGGAAGTTTGGCCGCAAAGAGGGCAAGTCTCTATTGGACAGACTTGATGTTTTCTGTCCTTTGACTGAGAGGGCGAAAGCTCCTTTCCCCTTCTCAGAAATCCCAAGATCCTGTGTATTCCCATCAGTTGATCACACTAAACTTAAGTCTCTTCTGATTAGAAGAACAGGTAGTGTGACCGCATGGAGGAAGTAAATTGATTGAAGAAAATTTGATAAAGCTGCGTGACTTCATGCCGCGACAAGACCGGGACTCAAACCCGCAGCACCAAAGCACCCGTCAGACAAGAGTCACGTTACTATCCGCAATGGTGCAGTTTCTAGGTCAGGCCTGGCGATGATTGCCTGATAGCATAGAAGGGAGTTATACAACTTTTGTCTGTTAGGCAATTTTCTGCCGCAGATTGGAAAATCAGTCTCGGTGCAGAGTTTGAGCATAACCAAATCTTCAACAAAGTCATTTCCACACAAAATAGTCTGTTGCGGGCAAACAGGCGCCTGATCCGCGTTGAGGATTGCTTTCAAAAGACATTTGAGATCCACCAAAACTTTGAGTTACAGGCAGCTCTGCTGCTACCAGTGCACGTCCCAAGGTGCTCTGATACAGGAACCGAAGTGAGTAAAGTGTGTAAAATTTGATTCAGCTTCTGATGCTGAATGAAGCTTAATTATATAGCCTCATGTTTTATTGTATCTTTTAATTAGAGGCGTCCATCTTGTCTGTTCTTAGTCTGCTGTTTTGGGCAGATCTGTCGGATGACACCGTAAGCATGTCTGGACTGGATGGCAGCCGGCAGAAGGTTTTTTTGAGTGGTACTAGCTTTCGCAGCGTCAGAGCTCTTGTCATAGACGGTTCCTCTGGAGTGCTGTACTGGGGAGATACCCAGGCTGACTCCATTGGCGCTGTGAGCATAGATGGATCTTTGAACAAGGTACATATGTTCATGGTCTGTTGTGGGTGAAGCTGTGAGAAACATCATGTAAAAAGCTGTTAATAGTGTTACACCCTCAAACGGGTGTTAACCAAATTTGACGGTTGAAGAAGAATATTGGACACTATTTGCAACAAAGCGCACCCTAAAAGATCCTGCCCAGGTCTCGTTGCATGTCTGCATTGGAAAAGCTGTAGTCAGTCACTCAGAATTCTGAGACAAATCCTCAGGCAGCAGTCATGGCGGAGTAGGTGATAGGTCTCTGCCCGCACAGAGCTCCGTGTCAGTAGTAAACCAGGAGACTGGGACTCTGCTCTGGCTGCTAATGACCTGTAGCGTTACACTAAGGTCGTGAACTGAGACGGAGAAGAAGGAGAAGAAGATTCCAGCCAGACAATGGACACATGTGTGTTGCTGACAGAGTATGTATATTTACGGTTGTTTGCCTGCACTGAATTGTGGAGCTTGCAGTCAAAGGAGGAGGAGGAAGAGGAGGAACCAAACAGTTGATCAGTGTGAAACCATTGACGGAGATAGGTTTTCAGCAATCATGAAATAATTGCTCCAAGGCTGTTTGTGAAGCGTTTGACAAAAAGACTAAATTTCAATTTACTATTTCTGATCCAGTTTGCTTTTTGTCCTAACAGAGGCTAGTGACATCCATCAGCAACATCCAAGGTGTTAGCCTCTTCGCTAACCGTATGTTCTGGATCAACGATGGCAGTCCAAAGTCCTTGGATGAAGCCAGCTCAGTATTGACACGATATGCATCTCCAATCTCTCACGCTCAGGCTCCGGGGTATCGCCAGCTTCAGTCATTTGCCGACAGTCCTCAAGACATTGTGATTGTCGATGGGCAACAATCAGGTAAAAGAGAACAGGCAGTGTAAGGTGAGGTAAATGTTAACGTGCCTTTTTTATCATTGTTAATATTTACTTTGTTAGGCACTAAGACGGGGAATGTCTTCAACGTTTCACTGGTTGATCACTTAGGTGCCGTGTCCACTTGCCTAGGCAATATCCACAATGAATGGTGTCAACAAAGGCGTAACGGATAGCACATCCCAGCTTTTTGTAGAGTTGTTTTCCTCCTTTTCTAAAAGTAAGATTTTCTCCGAAGGGTGAAAGGGTGATCACTTCCTCATGCAAAGGCTAATTCTAATTTTGCAGGTACCAGCCCGTGTTCGGTTGGCAATGGTGGATGCCAGCACCTCTGCCTGGCATTTCCAAGCCCGCTTGCTTCTGGGAGAGTTCTTCATCGATGCGCATGCTCCCAACAGGTCACGTCACCTTGTCCGTCAAACATAACCACGCCAGCATCAACCACCTGCTCTGAAGGTTAGATGTTTTAGGCATTTCACCATTCGACACTATCTTTAGTTTCTTGCGACGGATGATGGCATCAAACGATGAAACATCTGAAAACATGAATCTTTTTTCCCAGTTCCATGTATTGTAAAATCTCTTTCTGAAGGTTAGGTTCTTAACCAAAATAAGATGTCAAATCACATCAGGTATTTCTGTTTGACCTGCGGACACGAGAAGAAACGGGGAAAAGGTAAGAAGAAAAATCATGGTACGGGCCGGAAACAGACCCTTTTTGGGTTGATGGCATTCTGTGCAAAGGCTTTACCAGAATGAGAAATATGCTGTGCTCGGGTTTGTTGGACCACATTCATAACGTGTGGTTGGTTTCAGATCTTCATTCTTTCAGTGAAGAGCATGTCTCATTGAAGAATGAAGTGGTCGTGATGTTGTTGAAGGGATGCTGATACAGTTGACGAAATGTACACACCATCGGATGCTTTGTGAAATAGGACTGAGAAATGTTGTGAAGCAATTAAGACAATATACATTGACGTGAGCTGTATCCGGATTCCTTTTCTTCTCTTTGAGGTTGCTAGCTAATGGACAATCAAGTTCCAAAACTTTGGCATTGAAGTCATTTATGAAGTGAAATTGATTAGACAACTGCTAGTGGACAAGTAAAGGCAAGCCCTATTTTCTGTGCTGTTACCCTTTCTCATCACTTACCCCACGATTCAGGTGGCCAACCGAAAAACTACCTCCTCTTCGTGACCAGCAGCTCCATCCGTCGAATTTCCCTATCAGATTTCTCCTCTGTGAAGCTTGTTCGCAAAACATCCATCAGCTACATCGCAACTGTTGAGTTGGGTGGCTCTGATCAATTAGTTTGGGTCGACTCAACGTTGAACAGGCTCTATCGCACGCCAATAACGAACAACTCCCCGCTGTCAAATCACGTGCAGATACTCCAATTTAGCAAGGTGGCACAAGGATTGGCAACTGATTCTGTCTCGCAGAGTGTGTATTGGACCCAAGTGAACGGCAGTATGCTTCGATTGGTGCTCAATGGAAGCACAGTACCGGAAGTCATTGTCACCGGTGACTCAACGAACTATCCTTACACAGTTGCCGTTGACCATGACTTAAGGTGGGTCACCCTTAAATTTTAAAGAATAGTCAGTGTAAAGATAGGACAGGAATGTAGATATCGAAATGTTGCCTACTATTTGAAGGAATCTGCTTATCAAACGATGTCACATGATATTGATGAGCTCGATCAAAATGTATTCTGTAGTATCTAGTAATCAAAACAATGACTTGCAACGAGAAAAGTTGGAAAGAAAGTGAGACATGTTCTTTGAGCATGCGAAAGAAGTGAGGAGTGAGTGAAGGTCTTTGCAGACGGGCCAAGGTTTCACCACTCAATTGCAGACCGTTGGACTGATTGAAGACTCTAGCAGGCGAGTGGAGGTTGCCGTTGGTAAGCGGCAGGCAAGAAAAGGGGGAATTTCAGAAGTAGAGGGTGATTGTCAAGAGCAGAGCATAAATGAAGGCATACATCACTTGCTCTGTGGGATAGCGTCGACGAAGGGTGTATCACTCAATTGTAGACCTCTCCAACCAGCCCAAGATCATTGCAGGGGAGAGGAGGCTGCAGTGGGCAAGCAGCGTCCAAGCGAAGGCAGCAGAAGGTTATGAGTGGAAGCAGGGAGCAAGATAAGACACAGATCTGACGTTTTACAGGTTAAGGTGAGCCAAAACAGTTCAATGATCAAGTGCTGCTGGAAGCAAAAATTATTGTTGTTAGTTATTGGCATCTATATTATGACTGTCTTGAGGCCCAAAACACTCACCCGAATGAAAATTAATCTCTTCTGCAGGGTATTAGTATGGGCAAACCGTGGACAGCCCGTGGCTATCTTCAAAGCTGATCTGCGAGGCAATTCTCGTGTGGAACTGACAAGGAGCAACATCAATCTTCCACAAGACATAGCCGTCAGCGATAGGCGAGTTTTCTGGACGGACAGCCAGCGTGGAAGCATTGAAGAAGTCGGTCTAGATGGTACCGGCCGGAAGGTAGTGTCTTGCCTGTCTCTGTTCACAAACCCAAAACACAGACCTAGACCAAAGATGCTCTTCGTCTTTTTCTTTCTTGTCGTGGTGTTCAGTGTGCGTTATGCAAAGATAAAGTAACTTACAGTTGCGGATCAAACCTCGCCAGCCCAGCCGTATTCTTTCTCCCCTTGTCTGTGTGTATCTTGCTCATCAAATCCTTCGCAGGTTTTGTTAATTACCAACAAAGGAGGGATGAAAGTAAATACAAAAGAAGCAAATTTGGCCTCGGGCAAGCGGAGCGATTAGGAAACGTATTGTTCATTTTGTAGCCAGTGCAGCATGTTGATCGATGCTGATTCATCCACCGGAAAGACCTTCAGTTACTTTTAGCTTGAAGGTGTACTTCCTCTCTACTTTGCAGAAATTCCTGTCGCTAAACTCCACGTTTGAAGCTTCACCGATGGGAATTGCTGTCGACATGAACTTTCTGTATTTTACGTCGGTTGACTCTACGTCGGTCAAAATCACACGAGTGAACAGCTCATCACCTACAACAGAAGCAATTGTTCTGGACACTTGGTATGGACAGCAGGCTGGCGATGTGATCATGGTCAAGTCCAAAGTATCAAATGTCAGCTCTTCCTCTCCCGCCGCCACTCCATTAGCAACAAGTGTGCCGCTGGCGACAAGCTCACCGCCCACCACTCCGGCTAAAGGCGCCACGACAAGTAATGCAGCCACTACATCTGCATCACTTTCATCCTCACCACTGCTCGTCAGCTCATCGATGATAACAAGTCCACAAGCTGCCACAACTCCAGAGCCATCTACGCCACCTGCAGCAACAACTGCATCGAGGCTTCAAACATCTCCTACCACGCAAGTAACACGACAGCCTAACCAAGGACCTACTACAGGTAAGAGTGTACACATGGAAAGATAGTTTGCAAGCATTCGATCCGGAAGAAAATGGCTTTGAATCTATTTCAGTTTCACTGGTCTGTGGGTCTACCCTATTCGTTCAACATGTTTCATTTTCTTTCACTTTCTGGATTCAAGAAACAGCTTTCATTTTCCACAGACCATGAAAATTGGAATCAATAGGGAAAATTTTGTAGCTCTTTGGTCTTTGCGATATTGGAACCTGCAGCTGCAAATCGCCAAGCTGACAGAAGTAGGGATATCGGACATCTTTGTAATATTCCATCATTCTCAGAGGATGGCTTCATGGTACAACAGACATTTCCTGCACTTTATTGCAACAAGACGATTTGGCTGTCCGGGTTTGAGGTTCCTTCATATGGACCAAAAGGGCTACAAAGTCGTTGAAACAAAAAGAGGACAATCTTGTGTAACATACGCCGAACTTCAATTCCTCGAATTCAACAGCACGGTGCTTTCACACTGCTACTGGACGTTTTCTGTGAAATTCGCCTTCCTCTCCGTCACCTTTTCTTTCTATGTCTTCTGTACCTCTCCGTTTCGACATAGAGTAGCCTTTCAAAAATCTTTGTTTCAGCTCCCTAGATCAGCCTCATTGTATAGATGAGCAATTTTTCAAGGATTCCTGCGGTCGGAGGATAAGACAACAAAGGGATCAGCAAGCATTATTGGTTTCTTTCTCAACAGGTAGTGGGCATACTTCACGCCAGCTAGCTACAAGCAGGATCAGTTCTATGTCATCACAACCGGGTTTAAGTACAGGAGGAGTGCCTTCTAGTTCATCAAGCGCTGGTGGTGACTCATCTAGTGAGAAGAGTTCAGGTGCGGTTGTTAAAAAACGAAAAAAAAGAAGACGAAACACTAGCTTTCAGAGTGATTTTCTTTTTCAGAACATAGAACCTGTAGGCCATTTACAGCAAGGACAAACTCTAAGAGGGTAACTGGCTATTGTTGTCTGGAGCATCCAGGAATGTTTCCATAGCTGTGCGAGCCTGCATGCAGTTTGGTGTTAGATGTGATAAGGTGAAGTATCCGCTGTCTTCAGGCAAAGCCTGAACCCTGGTAGTGATCAAAGAACATGCTTCCCTGGGAAATATGAAGCAAAGACATGGATTTCAAGAAGTCAGAGAGCTACTACCTGTCCAGAAGAGTACTTTTTCTTTGAAACTGAAAACTGAAAGAGAGACCTGTAAGCTCTCTTGGTCCGACTGAGGATCAAACCCGGGGCTCCACATCACCTAGCAATCAGGAGTCACAAGAGATACTCACCGCATTACCATGCCATCCTCAATCCACAATAAATAGTGGGTATGGCAAAGCCTCGTTCTAGGCTATCCGGACCACCCATGAATCTGGAGATCATGTAGGTTATAACTCTTCAATGATCTTGACTGGGTTGACATTCTCTGCTCTAATCCCAGCTCACTAGTCAAATTTTGTCATTTCTTGAGACGTTTCGCCAGAGATGCCTCTGGCTTCGTCAGTGAATTGTGCAAAAGACATCTACAGAGAGCAAACTTATATAGACACTAAGGACTGAAGAGGTGACCATGTGAAACTGGTGTGAGTAAGTGGTAGGTGTGTTGAACTGCCTAGTAGGTGATAACCGGGAAATAATAGGTGTTGTACTAATAGGTGATGAACTGTGAATAGGATCTAATAGGTGTTGAACTAGTAGGTAATAAAGGTGTTGGGGTTACATGCAAGTGGCGAATTAACCACGTGTTGATCTGACAGGTGTTGATTTTGTGTTGAACAGAGAGGTGTTGAGCTAGGATGTGCGAATGTAGAGAAGCTGAGCTCTAGTATGATAATACAGCATTCCAAGTAGCACTGCGTTTAATGCCTTTATCCCTATTCAGGTCAGGTTCTCGCTTGTGTATTTGCAGCGCTTTCCGAATCCTCCTCTCTTTCATTCTCCTCGCTTGATCCACCACTTCCAGGTTCTTCCAATCGATCTCATCCGGGCTCTGGTGTCTAAAGACATGCTCCGCCCCTGCCGATTTCAGCTATTCATTCACCCTTCCTCACTGCGTCCTGGTGTTCTTTCATGCGAACACCCACTGCCCTCAATGTCTTTCCCACGTACTCCCCAGAGCATGTTCCGCATTTCAGCGAGTAGGAAGTGCGGAACATGCTCTGGAGAGTACATGGGAGAAACATTGAGGGCAGTGGGAGAGACATTGAGGGCTATTATTTCCCGGTTATCACCTACTAGGCAGTTCAACACCTATTAGGACCTACCACTTACACCAGTTTCAGATGGTCACCTCTTCAGTCCTTGGTGTCTATATAAGTTTGCTCTCTGTTGATGTATATTGCTACAACTGACTGACGAAGCCAGAGGCATCTCTGGCAAAACGTCTCAAGAAATGACAAAATTTGACTGGTGAGCTGGGATTTGAGGTCAATAGGTTAGGCTGAGATGTCTATTGGGAGTACATCCTACTTGGTTCACACAGACGGACCTCAGAAGGAGAAGGGATCGGAAGGGTGAGCTGGCAAATGTATTTTGAGAGTCCCAATTTTTTCTTTGTCACAGGTCAATTTGTTTCATGCGTACAAGACGTGCAGAATCTTGAACTTGCGTGCGCCTGCCCAGAGGTTCCCCCACCTCCCCTAGAAGAATCACTGAATATGTCTTGCACAGTCTGTCACAAAAAAGGAATGCTGTGCTTACCGTGTTTTAAGCAGTGTACTCTTCTCCAGCCAACAACAGTGTCTGGTGATGCAACCTTTCAACCTTGACCTGCTAGAGTTTAGACTGTATATTTAAATCTTGCTATGCTTCCAGCTAGAGTTTCTGTTGCTGTTGCCTTGTGGTGAAGACCTCCAGTCATTACTCTGTTTTGAAGAGTGACATCAATAGATCACCGCTATCTTCTGCAGAAAAAGCTTTCATCACCCAAAAGTCCTGTCAGTCTTGATGTGTTCGCACCGAAGCATCTTTCTCTCGGTTTTAATGATTGGTGGTCAATGCTGATGCGTTCAGTTTCGATAATCAGTATCACAATCTGTGTAGCTTTCACCCTTTGAGGGTACTAATCGGCCCTCTTTTGAATGGCTTTGTGTGTGTGTGTGTGCGCGCGCGTGTGTGTGTGTGTGTGTGTGTGTGTGTGCAGACAACTGGAAGGTAAACGACTTGGCGGTTGTTTTATTCGCCTTCCTTGGAGCTATTGTCTTGGTGGTAGCCATCATGTTCGTGTGTCTCTGCAAAAAGTCATCGTCACGAATAGGCGACAGTCACAAGATGTCAACTCAGAGCAGCCGTCTTCCACTAACCGCTTCCGAAGGCGGGAGCCGGGCTAACTCACGCGCGGACAGCGTTTCAGAGCAAGGGAGAGCAAGCCGACAAGGTCATTCTGGCAGGAATGGGCAAAATCAGGAAACAAGATCAACTCGAGTCTAGAAAACATGTTATTGCACTTCTGCGAAGAGAGGAAGAACTGTGTTGAATCATTCACTGCAACCTCTAAGACCTCCTCGTTGTTTAGGAAAGGCAAACTCTGGAAATTCTGTCAATCATCAGCAACAACTTGATAGGAAAAAAACTACAACTACCCGTGTATTTCCAAGCGAAGAGTTCATCTCTCTGTCTCTGTAAGGAAAAAAAATCACCGTGTTAAGGGATCTGCGGTGCATCAAAGAATTATGGAGTAGTTGTCATAAAGTAGGTTGTTTGACAATGGGGAGCAGTTTCCTTTTTGCAGGTCTTACTGTCTAATTCTTATAAAATGGTCTCTTCTCCCCTGGTAGCTAGTTTCTTCTGAACTGTGAAACTGTCATTGCTAATTCAGAGTCGATCATTTCTCATCCGGTGCTGTGTTGAAAAAATCTGAAAGTCATTTTTTGACCGACGACCTCTTCTGTGTGTCTTTTCTTTTGTCTGTGTGAATTCTACACCCTGCCTGCAAGGCATGGATGCTGGGCTCTAATACTCTTGAAGGCTATATTATTGTGCATCATCATGGTTATATATTATGTAGATTTCTTGCGTCACAATGATTTGTTTAGCATAGAACCACGTATACCCAAAACGCACGCGGATCAACGCGCAAAGTGGTCTATGAAAACTTATTTTAGATAATACCCGCCCCCTTTGGTTTTGGTGATGTATCGATGTCCATGCATGTCCGATGCGTGTGTGTGTCCATGTGTAACCGGTCATTCTGGCACGCTTCGCAATTCGAAGCGCAAAAGAGGTTAACCACTTATGAAAGGTGTACAGTCACGATAATCAGGGACTTTCCGCCATTTGGTTATGGGGAAAATGAATGGCGGACAGTCGCCTGTTTTGGCGTGTGGGATCAGTTCACGGCAAGTGGCGTCGATAATTTAGGGTGCTGGATTAGGTTTTTGGTTGAAAACCAAAATAACATACTTGCAAAGCTTCAACGAAGTAGAACTAAAATTTCCCTTGGCCACGGAGATCCAGCGAGAGACTGAGAGAACATCGCGCAACTGGGCCCAAATCGAGCCATGATCGACATTTTTCGACCGAAGGAAAAATCTGCAAAAGAGATGCACTGACATGTTTTGACAGCGTTGATGTAAAACTCGGCCTTCAAGTTTCAAAATGGCGGCGCGTATAGCGCGGAGGTGCCCCCTTTTAAAAGCGTTGGTACGAAGCCGAAATCGGCCCGTAGGTCTACTGAAACTGGTAACGTTCGACCGCTGTCCGTCCGACAGCAATGTCTCGATTACGTGTAGCAAGCGAGCCGCAAATATTCAAGTATGATCATGACTTATTATTATTATTATTATTATTATTATTATTATTAT
>JAOWAR010221603.1:0-22199 GCA_028571005.1 Clathrina lutea | reverse complement strand
AGAGAGAGAGAGAGAGAGAGAGAGAGAGAAAGAGAGAGAGAGAGAGAGAGAGAGAGAGAGAGAGAGAGAGAGAGAGACAGAGAGACAGAGAGACAGAGAGAGAGAAAGAGAGAAAGAGAGAGAGTGAGAAGGAGAGGGAAACGAAGAGAGGGAGAGAGAGAAACGAAGAGAGGGAGAGAGGAGAGGTTGTTGTGTTTTAACAACCCGAGAACTTACCAATCGGTCGAGCTTCCTTAATACGAGGAACATCGGCAGAAGTTTGGGAGAGCGTCTGCCGCAGTTGGGCGTTTCTCTCGCCTAGAGCTCGGGAGTTGCCCTTGCCTGAACGAGAAGCCACTCGAGGGACCAGAAAACGGCAATCAGGAAGCTGCAGAACATAAATTAGCAGCCAGCTTCTGGATCGTGCCGGCTTCATTATAAAAACTCACAACGCTGCAGGCCACACCGGCGTTTTCAGATCCTTATTGAGCACTCCGACTTGGTGTTGTGATCGAGTCCACCACAGGACGACTTTGATTGCTTTTATTGAAGTAATTGCATATCAAGGGGAAGGGGGTCGTTGAACGCAAGCTCTTCGGAGTTGAACCACCGAAATGAGTTCTTTCATCGGGAAGGCGATCAGCGTCGGCGAAAGAAAACGACAAGAGGATAACGAAGAAGTGCGCTTGACATTCTAAAATAGACCCGCCACACGACGACTTGACCTACTAAAGCACAGGCGACCTCCCACCTTGAAACATTGGCACAGCAGGAGAAGTGAAACAGTGTTTCACTTGTTGCAGCAATATCGCATTTGCACTTGCTTTAAGTGGCAGGGGAAGGTCGCAAAGAAGACGCAGCTGTGCCCACCGGATCCTGTTACAGGCCGCCACAAAGTTGCCGACGGGCAGAACTTCTCCTCCTTCATCTCACCTCCCAAGAAGGTCACCCCTCTGATGGCAGTAGAGTGTTAGTGCGGCGAAACATCGCGGCTTCCGAAAGAGGCCGTTTTTCTTCCTACTTAGCTAAGACCGCTTCGATGCGAAAACAGCATGGTTGGTTAAGGGACTTAGTACATGGCGAATCAGACCAGCAGGGTATGGGGAAATGGGCTGAGGCCCTTCTCAGAGAGCCCGGAGGGGCCGGTAAAACAAGGCGACTTCCCCTCCCCGTCTTTGACACCTTCTGCCCCGCTTTTCCCATCTTCATCCTCGCTGGCCTCTTCCGGCCAATGCCCTTGTTCGCAGAAAACAGTTCCGCTTGCAAGAATGGCCAGGACTGGATGCTAGGCCTGAGGGGCTTACCCGACAATAGGGCCATCTTCTCCCGCCGCCCGTCAGAGTGACACTTGAGTCAAAGCAGCCATCGCCGAGCTCTGCCCGAGCGGGAAGCGCCGTTCAAGTCAGCACGACGAGCCGCCTTTCATCCAATGCGTTTCCCGCTTAGATTTTGGAAGTCACTGGCTAGCATTCCACGAATATCCGACACTGAATCCTTGCTCGTGTTTGATCACCGTCTCTTCGCATCCCACAAGAGGCTTTTGCTCGGTTCGATCACGTCAGGCATGCAACAAGGCAACGTGCTAGCTGTAACTCGATACGCTACAGTGCGAATCTTATTGCGGCCCACCTCGGACCAACACTCTCATTCCCACCCCCTCAAACCGTGAGGACGAGTTGCACGGCGACTTGCGAGAGGTTATCATTGAATGGGAACGAAAAATTCTATTTAGAGAATCCTACTTCGTCTTCTTCGTCTTTTTCAAGCCTTTCAGTCACGCCAATTCTCCCATGTTTCTATCGGTCTCGTTCTACTTGGAGAGAGTCTTTTCAAAAATGTTGTTGTGAAGTTGCCGATGCCAGCTGCCAAGTGAGGGGGTGGTAAAAAGGAGCGGGAAAGTCATGGCGCGCTATGGGTGTGTGTGTGCGAGAGAGGCGAAGTCGAAGAGGTCTGGGTTGCATTGCTCGATGTGCAAAGAGGTAAGCTTATCAGTTGCACGCATCGGTCTGAGTTGCGACGGTAAGGGAGGAGAGTAGACAGTCGGATGGTTTTCGGTACATCTGAACCGCACAACAAGAAGATTTCGCCAAAATGGTGATACATATGTGCAGATTTAGAGGAGCATTCCTCTCTACCTCTCCCTCTCCCAGACGCAGACAAACGACAACCTAGAACAGGCGGACTTGGACGATCAGGGCACATTCTTGTGGGGCAAACATCAGCAGCGGAGGGGCGGAATGCGGTCTGGGGGCTCACGACCACGACTGTTTGCGGTGAAGTGAAAAACGCCGGCGGCAGAGGCAAACAAAAGACCTTGGCCAGCAAGCACCTTTTTAAACCAGGAATAGAAAGGCAAAGAGTCGCGTGCGCTGAACGCATAAGCTGACGTCACCCTCTAAGACAAATGGACAGACACGGTGTGCAGACGTGCCGCGCGAGTGACAGTTTCGAATTATTACTTTCCACAAGAATGGGTCGTCCTGAAGCGTCCTCACCCGCAAAGCGGAAAACGCACGCACTTAAAGCGGATCGTGTATTTTCATTTTCATACTTCCATCTATTCCCGCGAGAATTGTTTGTGAGCTTCAGCGGTAGATATTTGTTATTGCCGTCACGTACGAACTGTGTTGACTGGGACGATGTCCTGATGAACGATGTTTTTGGTACACGGATGTGCCAGCCCGTACGAGATACATAGACAAACACGTCGCAGGTCGACTGGTAGGCTAGTCATCGAACATACCTTGCTCTTTTTGGCAAGATTTGTGGAGGAGGAAACGAAGGGTCGAAAGCGCGTGCTTCCTTCCCCACGCAGGATGGGACACCACTCATCTCGTCACGCCCGGGTCGCGAAGGTCCGCGTGATTGTGGCACGTCTGTGTTCGGCCAATAACGAACGGAAAGGTCGCACATTCCCCACTGAACAGGACTCGTCGCCACTCGCGGGGAAGGTCTTCCGTTACACATTTAGACCCCCGGCTCAGACCTGGTCTAGATCTTCCTAAGTGTGATTGAGCAGACCTGTCTGCTCTCGCGTCCAAAGCGTTATAGCGCTGCCCACCTTTCTGACCCTCAAATTTTCCTACCAAAGTCCGGTTGTTGCGCGCGCAAACCGGGAATGAAAATGCGCTGGCCACAGACCCCTACTTTAGTATGAAGACCAAGCAAATACAACAGTTAGTTCTTCCCCCATCATTCTTTATCCCTCCGGTATGGTGTCGAGAGCGCCGGACGTCATAAGTCCATCCCAGAAATGCATGGTTCTAAGCTTAGACACACCAAACGTGGCCGGCTACTCCCTGAGGAAATGGAGACTCGCAAGCGCTGCCAGGAGGCACATGGTTTCACGAAGTAGTCAATGGTACTGCTGTCTACAGCTGAAGTCACGACTTGATGGTTGGTCAGGTCGGAGGCGGTCGGAAGCCTTTCTGTTCGACGTTAGTTTTTGATAACACGCCACGTTCCCGCCCTGTTACGCGCCTGTGAGCTGCAGCTGTGCAGTCTTTGCAACATACTACAACCCCAGAATTTCTCTCGACTTGAAACAATGTTTTATGCCAGTGCGGGTGCACAGGGAACATTGTCCACGCTCAACAATTCTTATGAAAATGTTAATCCGTCCATACAGCGCTATAACGATAGGAAGAGAAAGGGAGACCAGCCGAGAAAGGGGATAGAGAGAGAGATAGAGAGAGCAGGAGAAAGAGAGAAAAAGGAAAGATAAAACGGAAGGAGGCTTTCTAGTGCACGACTGGCACTGGAAATGACCGAAAGGGCCGTGACACTCTGCATGAACGAGAACGGGGGCGATTGGCCGGGGCCTTGTCCCAATGGGCAGCGGGTGAAAACCGCTTGTCAACTTCAGCCGTTCATTCCTATACCAAGCGACGAGAACGCCCTTGTTTACCTGCAGCGAATCAAACCACAGCGATGTATTTCTGAGCGCGTTTCGGCCCCTGAAGAGAAACGCGCCTGGCCCAGCCTGGCTGGCGTGCTAGCCAAGAAGGAGTCTGGGTCGTGCCTGCCCTGTTCGTCTCCTAATTACACGCACTCGCCCAGGCCTTCTCGCCCTCTTTCGTCTCGCAGTCACCGCAGCTGTTAACGCGACGCCTTCTCGACACGTGCCCTGCTTCGTTAGGAAAGCCACAGGTGCGTTCGAATGGTGAGCAGAAAAGAAAACACCAACGTTCAACACATGTCGATCGTCGAGTGGACAGAACATGTAACTGAAAGGCGGCAATCCCCTAACCTCTCCATTTCGATCACCTGCGCCCGGGCCAGGGATGGGCTAGCGCTTTTTTTCGGTCAAGCCGCCCCGAAGTCTGAGTTCGCATGAATTCCGCGATCCTTCTCCGACCCGTTCAGAGGGAGAGAGAGCGGCAGGCACCAAGGTCACGTGAACGCGAAGCCAGCGGCACTCGGTCAAGTAGGGCTTCAATTGTCGAGGCATCGAGCAGCTTGAAAAACGACTGCGCTGCAAACAATTTGTTCCAAACTCACTCAGTCGCAGACAGAGCGGTGCGGAGCGAAAACGGGAAGAGTGTGTGTGTGCGCACGAAAGCGCTTCGGTTTCCTCTCTGCAAGGAAGGTCCCTGAGCATTCAGCTTGCAAATCGACTTTTTTTCTTGGTTTAGGTGCGGATCATGTTTCGAAAGAAGACGAGGAACCCGTAAAGCGGATAAAATATTTAACCTGTCCTGTGTATTATCTCACTTTTTTTCTCGTTGCTCAGGTAGCTTGCCAAAGAGCACCGGCAGCTGAAATGGCCATTTGTCAAGGACACGCCGCCATCGCGGTGATGCTCACTTTTGCCTTCGTCGTTAGCTGCAGCTCCAAATCGGTAAGAGGCTCTAAAGTCCAAATCGGTAAGAGGCTCTAAAGTCCGTTCTTCTTTTTTCTTCTTTTACATGTAGGCTTTTTTGTTTGTTACTTATGCCGCCGGAGACGTGATGACAGGCGCAAAATGTAATACTAGCTCGCTGATATTCGAGGCGGTCTGCAGGAACCGGCGTTTTCCGTGTAGATCGATTGTGCTGGCTGGAAGGCTGGAGCTTGTATACACAATGGATAGTGGACACAATATGTTCAATTATTGCATGTAGAACGGTTACAGTGCACGTCGTGAAGAAAAATCTTATCGTAATCACCGACGGAGAGTAGCTCATTTTACATTTCTGTACTTTGCGTTTCTTCAGGTCCATCTTCTCGACCACCACGCCAGAGAAATTTTTGGTCTGTCTCCGGACCAAGAAGGTGAGCAGACTGGCGAAAATTAGAGAGACATTTCTTGAATGTTTTATGTCCCGCTGAGAGAGAGGGAGAGCGGGGATGCTCCGTCTTATGAGCCCCTTTGTGCAGATTGAGCGGGCTGCTAAGGACATAATTTGGTAGCTCATCTCGGGGGCAGTTGGTTCACAGTCTCCCTGCTGGATAGATGAGCACTGCGTCGCGATAATCATGTACCTGTTCTCTTCTAGTGCTGGTTGAAATGTTCCAACTACACAGGTGCTCTTGAAACGGCTTCCCCGTAAGGGAAACGAAAATCATTCCGCGTCCGCAACCAGTGTAACTGTCATTGACTTACGAAGCCACGTGGTCTCAGAGCGAAGCCGGCGGACAAAAGTTCCGCAAAGGGGTCTTACTCATGGTCCCCCCCCCCCCCTCCCCCCTGCCTAGCTCTTGGGCAGGGAAAATTGTCTGACGCGGCCAAGACGAGATCAAGACGAGAAAAACGAACCCGATACTACTCAATCGGCCGATCGGGTTGATTGAAAGGGCAAGAAAAAAAAATCGAATATACTGTAAAAACTTGGAGGACTTAGCTTCGCGCCCATGCTTGTTTACGTGGTCCATGGCCGTGTCTCCACCTCAGGGATATTCTGCGTTTCGTAGGGACAGGTTGTGACTGCGCAGCCGCGTCTCTTTCGGCCGGCCGCAGGAGAAACTCGAGCCGTCCGATAAGGCTGTATGTACTCCAAGGCATGCCGGCGAGAGAGAAGCGCCCCATCTCGTATAGCCAACATCGGCCTGCTTCGGTGCTCTCTCTAAACGCCAGTGACGTGACTAACCCACCTTTCTCAGCAGCTCAGAGTGCACACCCAAAGCGTAGCCTCACGTGGCGCTGCGTCTCGGCCCTTCCACCAGCCGGGCCGAACAATGCCGGTAACACAATTAGAGTGTGCCGACAGGTCGCTCATTGGGGCCGCTTGATCCGTCGGTCGCAACGTGCGAATGAAAATCTGCGCATCTGGACCGAGTGAAGTCACAGACTCAAGTGTTCTCTTCTCCCCGTCCGCCCGTATTGGCCTGTTGGCTTCTGGGTGTGGGGACTAACTATGCAGCTCTACTCGACCAGCCACTTTCCCACAGCAGAATGCAGCTACCTCCAACAGCGGCGGCAGTTCCCGAGGGTGCAACATGTTGTTGCAGGTGGATGCCGCAGCCTTCAGCACCGCACAGTTTGGTATGGATCCGAATGACCGACTCTGTAGCCGTGACGTCGACGCACAGCGCGGTACCACAACGTCCTTGTCCTCTGACAGACCGTCCAGTGAAACTGAGAATGCAGCCCAGACACGGTAGAAACTCCCACTGGGAGCTGGCATGAATATCACATCGCTCACAACCGGTCGCTAAGTCCAAATTGTGTACTCAATTAATTCGTCCTTATGAGGCGAAGTAGCGGCTGCTCCTCTGGTTTAGAATCTTCTTTCAATTGGACACTTTCAACGACAATCAGTCCCATCGGCTCAATGCGCATGGAGAGTGAGAACGACAGAGTCAACCCCTGAAGCGTCCACAACTACCGGAAAGCCAGGACAGAGCGCTCTTGCAGTTTTCTTTTCGTTGCGAGATTATCCTGAGCTTTGCAGTTCGGTCGCTATTCGAGGCGTTGCGAGGTGACAACTTCCTGTACGGGGGCAGCGGTGCAAGGCCTTTTGTCTGTTTTCGCTGGAGAGGTGTAAAGGGCGGTCCACGCCGCTCAATAGGCCCAGGCTTGAAGGTCTTGTTCAAACAAAGCGACAAAGATCGACATCGATACAGGGCGTCAAATCGATCCAGGCTCGTCCGCCGACGTTGCCACTTTCACGCCGAGTTAGAAAGAAAGACCCCGCTGACGTTAGAAGCACAGCCACCGACTGAAAGAGGTTGCGGCGAATTGCCTGAGGGATAATTAGGTGGCTAGATTGCCCTGACGCAAGGCTGTCTTTACAATCAATCTTTGCAAAAATGAGTTGGAACGCCCTGCTACAGACTTCTAGCCTACAGACGACGCCCCCTGTTCATGTCACACAAAACGACGTTCGTGTCACGACTACAAGCCTTGATTGTCCAATCCGGAAGGAACAGCTCAATATGATCACAGGAGCGCCTGTAGTCCACCGGCTGCTTGCCCGAAAAGCTCCAGCTTCTGACTATCAATATGGCCTAAAAGTCAACTCACAGATGAAGAGTAGAGGTCTGAGATCGTCCTGGTGTTTGACACTTGCGGAAAACAGACGAAGCCTGTACCCTCTCTTTTGCGTCAGACAGACGTGCGTTTGGATGGCCTTGCCGCCATATTCACCGAAATCAATTTGGAAAATGCAGAAAAAAGGTGCGTTCGACCACGTGTGTCAGCTTGTAGAGAACGAGGGAGCCGTCGACCACAATACAGGGCGCCCACTGTGGCAAAACCTGTTAGACACTCGGTAGCTTTAATTCGTATCGCTGGTTATGTCTGGCACAAAGGGATGGTCTTGAAGGCTGCGTCAATAAAGAGCTGCTTGCACCTTGGCGACTCGAGTCTGAGTATTGGCGAGCGAATGCGCTCGTCACGTCCCTGACGTTATTCTTTGACCTCCCACTCCTCCTTGAGAGCATGTGCAGGCCATGGCCAAGCCGTCCCGACAAGACGGACTTTTGGTCTGGACCAGATGGAACAACTTTGCGAAAGCATCAAAGCGGCTCCGAGTAAGGGCGTAGTTGGAGAGCTCTCCGGGAAACAGGGAGAGAGATGACGACTTGAGTTGAAGCGATTCGTTTGCCCAAGGAGGTTTTTGCAAGCTCTAAAGACGCTGGCGAGTGCGCTGTCAATAGACGCCATTGTGTCCGAGAAGACGGTGGGCTGTAGCTGCTGTTCTGGACATCACAACAGGACTTACGCGGACATGCCCTGCAGGGCCAGACCTGATGGGAGACTCTGAGGAAGACCGCTGATTGGCGAGCTATTGACGTGCGTGTGTTTTATTTATCAAAAGACTGAAAGAAATAGCAGTGGACGCTAGCCTAGGAAGAGGCCATTTGAAACGTGTCTCCTTCTCCTGCATGACTGAATCCCTGACGATTCTCGGCGAACACTCCTCCGAGGCTATGGCCCGAGGCGACGTGGTAGAAGCGATCGCTGTTTTTTGTTCGCCAATGACTCAAACTGATCGTCAGTGAAATTGCTTTGCTTGTTCATGGAGGAGCTTGGACGAAGGCTACGGGGTCGTGGCGCGTCTTCCCTCCGCCCCGGTTTGGCTCAAGGCTGTCGGCGTGCTCTGAGAGGGTTAAGCGACCGTAAAAGCCAGGGCTGGGACGTGCATTAAGCGATCTGACACTCAGAAACAAAACAGATTCTTCGCGACCACCCAGGATGGCCAGGGGTGCCAGAGTTCAATACACCGTTGACGGTAACGCGATCGTGAATGGGGCTCTCAATGTTTAGCCTCCCGGAGGTGAATTTTACTCGTCCCTGGACGTTGAAGCGCGGGTGGCAAGTTCGGCTGTTTCCATCACTTCATTTGAACAAGGCAATGTTTGGTAGTTGGCACTTTGGCCAACAAATGCTTCTCTCGTGTTTGGGCGGCTATTCATCACTGGGGCAACTGGAGGAACGAGTTTCCAGTGGGGTGTTCACTGGAAAATATCCTCGGGGCTCAATTCCAAAGTTAACAATAAATTGTACGGCCCGGGTACGAGATGGGCTCGTAAAGAGCAATGAAGTGCTGGCTCTGCGTGCAGACGGAGCAGAGAGAAGTACAGGAAAAGGACATGCCATCAGAGAGGAGAGGAGAATTCACACACACCGGCCGGTCAGGGAAGTTTCAAGTGCATTCCTCGGTCAGCGGGGTAAAAGAGAGTTCGTAGCTGCGAGCAGCAACACGGTCATTCCTCTTGCGCATTCTAACTCAGGCTGAGCCTCCATGCATCCGTCAAGTAGAGGACAAGTGTCCGCCTTCGGCGTGCTCCGTGAATTCCACAGCGCATTCTTCTGCTTAGAAGTGCATCTTTCAATGGTACAGCTTGCATGGCGAGTGCAACAGATGTTTCTCTTAAATCTTGATACAGTACCTGTGTCGACTCATTGCCATTCAACCGCAAATTATTCCGTCACGTGGTCGCTGCAGTGTACACGTGAGGAGTTGATATCCGGGCACGCGAGCTCCCCTTCTCTTCTCAACGGGGAAACGAGAATAATTTCTTCGGCCCTGTTTTTGCATTTTCAGTGTCAATCGCGGCTGAAAAGAAATGGCTCAAAATGAAGTGTAGGGTCCGAGCGTAAGAGCAACTACTCGTCTAGACTTGTCAACGAGCACCAGGCACCGCCATTCCTGTGTTTAGGCCTTCAAGGGCAGGTCGGAACTGAAGTCACGCGATGCCCTTTCGATGCCTCCGGCCCAATTACGCACTCTCAGTGAGACGAGGGGTTCGAAGGGAACTGACTCGACCTGTCACGCGCCGATGAGATAGGCTCTTGAGAACGTTGGACAACTTCCTTGAAAACCGCTGGAAGAGTGCCTTTCCACTTGTTTTGAAGTGAGCAGAGCGCTTTTGAGTTATTCTGTTGTCGGCTCACTTGCCCTCCAACGGAGACGAGGACGCCGGTTCACTGCTCGTCTGATGAGAAAGTCTTCCGCGACGGATCGATATAGGCAAGATCACGTTTTCCGGGGCCAGAAAGGGACCTTCGAAGACCGGGGAAAACTGTGCCTGGTGTATATTCTGAGCGCGTGGCGTGAAGGAGGGGTTGATTAGACCACAGAGTTTAGCCAGGAAAACAAGGCCAGGGTTCGGTTGGGTTGGCCAATGGCTGGCTTCCCGCATCCGGCTTTACCGCGGTGCTGGTCACGTATTTTCCTGAAGCGGGACCAGAGCTGTAGCAGGCTTCAATATCAAGCTGAAAAAGCAGCAGCACTAGTCGTAAAACCTACGAAGTTTGAAGAGACGGGCAGGCAGGTGAAGAGCCCACGGTGCCTCTTCATGATGCAGCATGAATAGCACAAAAAAGGACATTGTAACAGTGTCAGATTGCGCATGCGCCGTTACTGGCGGAGTGCATTGACTCCGTCGAATACAGTCGAGCAAACTAGCAGAGCAAGGAGAAAACTGCGCATGCGCACTACCTTGGTGAACGTTCTGCACGAATATGAAAGTGTTGATCTTCGCATCAAGGCTGGCTCCTAGGCCATGCAGAGATAAAATAATTTACTCATCACACTCAATCCCTACGTCACACTCAATCCCTACGTCACACTCAATCCCTACGTCACACTCAATCCCTCGGCACAAGGTAAATGAAGTCCTAGTCTTTAGAAAGCTTGGTAGGACTGGCAAAGTTGATAGAAGCAATATCTTCACGTTAGTCAGAGGTAGACATCTTTGAAATTGTTGAATTGAGTTGAATTCTAATCTGGTCTGTGTGCCACGCCCATTTCATTTACATGTGCAGTGCCAACACATGAAGTCGTCATACCCTGGAAAGCGCATCCAGAGACTGGAGAATTCCTTACACATGACCTCTGGCATACACCCGAGGTGTCGTCAAGGCACCGGAGAGAAGCAGCTGAGGGTGGTTTGGTGCAGAGTACGGTGCCACTCAACTACCGAGTTGAAGCCTTCGGCGAAATGTTCGAGCTGCACCTCGACAACATGAACCTGCTCTATCGTGAGCATGATCTGATTACTACTAAGCTCAATCCAGATGGAAGCGAGGAGACTGTCCGTGGAGCAACACCGTGTCACTGGCAAGGAACCCTCCGGTCACACAATGACTCACCTGTTGCCATGAGCAATTGTGATGGGGCCCTGGTCAGTAGCACAAATAGTTAAATTTCAACCTTGTTTTTCTTTCATCAAGAGATATTTCATTTAGCAAATTCACTGAGCATCAAAATGCTCGTCTTGTTGCATCTCTTAGTGAATTTGTTTTGCTCTTGTGTAGCGTGGGGCAATGTATGTCAACGACTCTCGGTATGTCATGGAGCCTCTTCCCGCAATGATGCGAATCACGGAGTATGGCGCCGATGGCCAGCCGCATGTCGTGTTCATCCCGCCGGGATTGCGCAACATGACGCACTGCAAAGTCAAAGGTGAGTACTTCGTTGAGCAGAATATGTTTGCTCTTGACATCAAGGAAACCAAAACATCAAATGACTGGATGAAAGAAACCGAGTCTACAGTGGCCATGCCTAGCTGATTACTTTTTGTTCTGTTGTGTGTGACACCTTGCAGCTGCAAAGAAACCAGTGATCGACCTCCCTGTGGAGTTTGAGATCACACTGTCCAGAAACATGGAAGGGGAGGCTTCTAATGAGACTGATGCAGCAGCCCATTCGCGGCGCAGAAGATCAACTGAGCGCTTCACAGTTGAGGTACTCATCGTCATCGATCAAATAATGACACGGCGTCGCAACTTTCGCACAGCAGCTCAGGGACGCGACTACGCACTTGCGCTAGGAAATTTGGTATGAAATTCACAATGTTTTGTCATTATGTCTAGCTGCAAAATGCAAAGAAGTGAATGCAAGCCTGTGCGCTTTGAATATTTTTTCTACTCCAAAAGAACTGTTTTGCATTACCTCACATCCATCCCTCTCCTTCTCCCTTCAATACCAGGCCTCTCTTCACTACAACTACGACATGCTCGGCCTTGACCTGACATTCGTTGTTGTGCGAGTTGTTGTTCTGAACAGAACAGAGGTACGTGTCCGGGGTGGAAGTAAAGTGATTCACTAGAGAGCGGACTAGCTCAAACTGAAGGAATGGAAGTGTTCTATATTATATGAACCTCCATACATCTTGCCATCTGTGATGACAAAAAACCCCTTTTGGATGGGGTGCTTGCCAAGGTGCTTATGTTAAAATGGTGACAACGAGAATTTTCCCTTTTCCCTACCCAGCCTGGCTTGCGACTCAATCATCACTCCACACAGACACTACGCAGCTTCTGCAACTGGCAGGACAGGACACCGTGGCTGCGGAAGCACTTTGACAGGGACCCTCACTTCTACGACGTAGCCATCCTCCTGACCGGGTACTGGCTGTCAAGACGCCACTTTGTCCTCCTCTGCAGAATATGAGCATTCCAAGGAAACACAGATTTTAATTATGAGTCTCCCAAAGTGTATGACATGGCTGGATAAATTTATGGCAAGGGGCAATGCTTCCCTCATGACAGTCTCCTCTTTTTTTTTCCTTCCAGGAATGAACTGTGTTCTTACCGAAATCAGCCCTGTGGTGAACTTGGTAAGGCATTACAACAGTACATGGTCGGTGTTTGCAGATGTCTGTCAGCTTGAACTGACTGCAAGAAACTTTTCCCGGTCGTCTCAATGACTTTTGGCTTAAGAAAGGTTTGAATTCTATTGCCCCGGTGCTCTCCTTCCAAACTCTGGCCTCTGGCCTTGACCAATCGATGGGTGTTTGCCGCTCCAGGCCGCGCATATGTTGGAGGAGCATGCATGCAACGCCGAAAGTGCTCTGTCAACTTTGACACGGGCATGACCACAGGCTTTGTGATTGCACACGAGACGGGCCACAAGTAAGTACATGACTTTGAACCTCCGGCTGATAACAAAGTCAAATCACCTCAAATCCAGTAAACAAGAGTCATTTGAAGTAATCAAATAACATCAAATCGTTTCTGGATCCCTGTTCTATTTTCCTTCCAGCCTCAACTTGACACATGACGGCCAGAACAGAAACAACCGCTGTCCAGAGTACAACGGCAACATAATGGCAGCCACCATTTCAGGAAAGGCCAACCTCTACCGTTGGTCGTCTTGCAGCCAGCGAGAGCTGAGGAAGTTTGTGCGGTGAGTCAATTGTCACGTTCTGCAAGCAAAGTGCTGAAGAATCTGTCAGTTCTAGGTCCACCGCTTGTAGCCTTATGAAACATGGAATGTGTTTCACTACCACATGGCAGGACTCTCTTATAAGTGTCAAATCCTTTCCTCGTGTTAGCCAAAATAGCTCTAAACCTCTCCCCTGGCCTCTCTCTCTCTCTGTCTCCATTTCCAGGTCACCATACTCATTCTGCCTGAGAGACAGGCCGTCTATCAACCTCACCAAGCCATTTGACAAAGTCGGCCAGCGCTACACTCCCACACAGCAATGCCAGCTCTGGCTTGGACCCCAGTCCAGAAAATGTCCTCACAGCTATGCCCAGAAGGTTTGCAAAAGCACCCACTCTGACAGTCTTGTCTATCATGAGTATGACACCTGAAAGGATTGATGCGAAACTGTTGCTGGCATGTACAGCTCCCTTTGTGCCAGACTAACACTTAACTGTGTTTTCCTACTATTGTCTTTGTTGATGTTTCTTTATGTTAGAACGCATGCTCTCAGCTTTGGTGCGTCATCCCTGGCCGCTACCCTCTGTGCCGCACAGCCAACACTCCACCTGCCCACGGCACACCCTGTGGTCCTGGAATGGTAAAACTCATTAGCACCAAGAGATATGATCCTAGCTGTTTTGGAATGTGGAGGGAGAGAATGGTTCCGCGTCAAAGGAGAGAGCGGTTTCACATCGATGAAGAGAATGTAGACTTTTGAAGTATGCCGTGTCAATGTTTTCATTCTTCGATTTTTTTGTCTCTTCAGATTTGCAGCAAAGGCCGATGTATCAGAGATTACTCTCCACCTCCCATGCGTCCTCGAACCCAACCACCGGTGACTCGCCGACCTCCACCTGTACGACCAAACCCACCCACCAGTCGACCGTTTGTGCAACCGGCAACTCGCTCACGACTGCAACCACGACCACGTCCTCGACCACAAGCACGGAATCTTCCACAATGGAGCGAGTGGCAACCGCACAACCGATGTTCACGCTCATGTGGCGGTGGAGTGCGCTACAACACTCGTAGCTGCAAACTTAATGGGTAATTCTAACTTTAAATGTAAACGGCTTTGTACTTTCTTGCAGTTTTAGACCTTGAGGCGTGACTAACCAGGATGTGCTCCGGCTCTCTGCAGATTTACCTATCCCATCTCGAGGTGCCGAGGAGGCAGCTGGCTGCGCTACTCACTCTGCAACACACAAGACTGCCCGTCCCAGGCTCCGAACACACACCTACTGGCTCAGTGTAAGAGCGTTGGCCGTCACAAGTACCCAAGCTACACCGGTCCTTGGTTCATAGGTTACTTGGCCATCACAAAATGCCAGCTTGAGTGTCGCTCCTCCTCATCCAACCTCATGATCGCCCGGCCTGCCGGCAGCGGAACACCCTGCAGCTACAACTTCAACGACCGCTGCGTTGGTGGCAGATGCACGGTAAGCAACTCCACTGAGAGGTCCACATGGTTACCACAGGAACCAAACATCAGTTCCACATCTCCATGCATGGTAGATCAGTTTCAGCTTTATCATAATACTCCTCCCTATGTTTCATTCCCTCTTTCTCCCTTAGCCGTTTGGCTGTGACAACCAACAGTACTCAAGCAACCAATGGGACAAGTGCGGCATTTGCAATGGAGACGGGTCCCGCTGCAAAATGTTCCAAGGCATTCGAAGGCTGCCGAGCTCTGGGTCAGGGACAATGACAGCTGTCCGCATCCCGCGAGGAGCCCGCAGCATTCACATTAAGGGCAGTCTGACCTCCAGGAGAATTTTTGTCCGTAAGTCAATGACACATGCACAGCTTTGCGAATGAAGTCACTGTGGGAAATGAGCTTCATTGTTTAACATTGTTTAACAGAGGAGGAAAGGGGATTTCCCTGTTTGATCTTTCATTCTTCTGCTCGTCCTCAACCCCAGGCCTTGAAACTGCGTCGGGAGTTCCGCTCATGGATGGACAGCGTCTTGCAAGGCAAAGGCATACTACACTTGAGCTGTACGCGGTTGGGACACAACTGACATTCAGGCGCGGCTCGCATTCTCGCTCCAATGTTCTTAGCAGCGCCATCAAAGAATTCAACGAGGATGTTTTTGTCAAGGTGAGCGTCCACAGAAACGTGCGGGAAACATTCTGCTGTTCTTAGTTGTTTGTTGAGTGCAAGACGACTAGCTTTAGCTTGGAGGAGTGGCAGTGCAAGACGGCTAGCTTTAGGTCGGGGGACTGGCAGTGCAAGACGGCTAGCTTTAGCTCGGGGTACTGGCAGTGCAAGACGGCTAGCTTTAGCTCGGGGGACTGGCAGTGCATGCGTGCGCCTTCAGGTGATCCAATGTCAACTGTCAATTTGTCGCCACACAGATTGTGTACAATAATCCTGGGAAACAGCATCTGCACTGGCGCTTCTACTTCAACCCAGCTCACCGTGACACAACCTATCGCTGGCACATGCGGTCTGGTTCCTGCTCTGTGACGTGCGGAATTGGTAAGTGTAAGGAGGAAGAGAGATGGATGTGGGAGGTGTGGAGAGAGGGGAGGCCCGGGCATTATGAGAAAGAGGAGAGGTCTGGAGGTTATGAGAGAGGGGAGAAATCTGGAGGTTGTGAATGTACCATTTGGTTAACCTCTTCCTTCTCTTATGTCTTTGTATCAACTCGAGCTGCTGAAATGGTAAAAACAGCTGCAGTCAGCATGGCGATGTCATCGTACGATATTCTTACCTCAAGATGTTAAAAGAAGATGACCCTCCTGCCTTCTTCAGGTCAGTACCGCCAGGAAGCTGCATGTACTGAGAGACGCACCGGCCGCCAGGTGGACATTGCATTCTGCTCTGCTGCCGGACGACAACCTGACTCCAGACAGAGCTCTTGTCGGCGTGCGCCTTGTCCAAGAGAGTAAGTGCTGGTTGCAGGTAAAAGCAACAAAAATTAAAAACACGCTGGCTCGTAGACTGACTTCTTAACACAGTCTTCGTGTGAAGCTTCTTCTTGAAGTTTGGCTTTTTGTTTTTCGTTCTCGTGAATGCAGTCTTCCCAGGTGGCGCCCTCGCAACTGGAAGCCCTGCAATGTGACCTGCGGCAAGGGCTTTCAGCACCGGAACGTTCCATGCCGCGTCAGGGGAGCCAACGTCCACAAGTCACGCTGCACTGTTCCACGTCCAGCCACAAAACGTCCCTGCAACATGCCCAATGCATGCTTGGTAAGGCAACCACCTGAAATGAAAGTCATTGTCCGATGTCATCTCAACATACTTTCGACATCCTTTCAAAAAACAGAAAAGATTGTTCAGATAATACATTCATTTGACATTTTAATTTCAGGTTATACCTTTCAATTGTCTCTCTTCTTTACACTCGCTACATCATAGGTTCACGGTCAATGGTCGAGGTTTACCAGCTGGTCCCGTTGTTCCCGCACCTGTGGAGGAGGGATGCAGTACCGACGTCGGCAGTGCAACAATCCTGCGTAAGTCCCAATCACCATCTCTCTTCTTGGCCAAAGAAGTTTATCGTTCTGACGTGAATAATAGTTTGTTGGGCTCACTACGCCTTCAAGCAGGTTTAAGTCTCTATTTGAAGAGCATTGAAGTGCCTACATCATACCAATAGTGTTCTGTACAGACTTGATCTTCTTGATAACTCTTGTACACTTGTTTTCTCCTGTTCGTCTCTTTAGACCGAAGAATGGCGGACGACCTTGCCAGGGAGCGAATATTCTTGGACGTATCTGCAAAATTGGGGTAAGAATCGGAGCAAATGGCCTTTGGTTGCTCAAAGACCTAGCGCAAAGATGACGTGGCAAACCTGGTTGCATGTTCCACCGTGACTTGCTTGTCTATTGAGAAGGGTGCAGCATTGATTACTCTGGCCATAGGTTGCCGTCTCATTCTTCTTTTTCTTCTTCTTCTTCTTCTTCTTCTTCCTCTTGTGCTTCTTCTTCTTCTTCTATTGATACAGACCGGCTGCTGAACGTGTTTGCTCATCGTTTTCACCCTTCTTGATAAGATTCCATTTTGTTGCCCATCTTCTTTTCAGGCATGTCCAGCCAGTTCGCTTGATTTTCGAGCTGAGCAGTGCTCCCAGTTCAACAACCATCCCTTCAACACCGGAACATACCATTGGACACCCCATCCAACAGGTATTATCTGTTTCCTTGATACTCAGAGCAAAAAAGACCAGGGAAACAACCACAGAGGAGGGAGTCAGATCTTCTCTATTTGTTTTGGCAGTTTCTGACGATTTTTGGTGTCATTTTCAGGAATGGATAAGTGCCGTCTCTTCTGTCAGCAAAACAATGACAGCAGCAAGCCCTTCATTCTTCGGCCGAGCGTGGTCGATGGAACAAAGTGCCATCCAACTCAGAACAACCGCTGCATGTTTGGAAGATGTCAGGTGAGAGGCGGAGAGAGAAGGAGATAGAAAGAGAGAATGACTGGCAGAAAAAGAGAGAGAGAGAGAGAAAGAAAGAGTAACCATGATAGCATCTTCAACACAGGTGGCTCTCATCCACAGTGTTCTTCACGATGCTTGTTTTCTGGCTTTCTCACCGCACAGGTCACTGGCTGCGATAACATTCTCGGCTCACAGGCAGTGTTTGACCGCTGCGGAGTCTGCAACGGCAACGGATCATCCTGCCTCAACGTCAGGAAGCGATATACAATCCGGCACATCATGGACGGTAAAGCTTCTCAGACTGTTCTGGAGTTGACAAAAACACTTCGAAAACGGGATAATCGCTCCCGTGCTCTGATCTGAAACCAGTTGGCTCATCTTGTTGTATTGCCGTTGCCTGACAAGTTTGCGTTCATGTGACTTCTCAGGGCAACATCCTGCGACTGTCATCGAAAAACACGCCTACCATGTCAACATCACAAAATCAGCAAGGGCAGTCAACTCATCCTTCAGTGAGTCACTTCTATTTCTAGAACTGCTTTTGTTTCATCCCTCTCAAACCTTTAGTGGCCTTCGCCCTGGAACTTGAGGCAAGCAAGTTCCTGCAATGACGAAGTGTTGAGCAAGATTTACAACCCAAGGCAGCCCCATGACTTGCTCACAAGCTGAAACATCATCCTCACTTGCGACGTACTGTTTCTCTCTTTCCGTCCTGTTTTCTCCTTAGTCATCGCGGACTCTGCCGGCAGACCTCTCATTCCTACCGCAATTGACAACAACCGCAGGGTGAACCTCTTTGTTCCAATCGGTCAAATGTATGTCACCTACCGGCGTGCTCCAGGCCAGAAGGAGACGATCATGATCTCCGGACCCGTAACGCAGAAACTGATCATTATGGTAAGTCGTACACAGTAACATCTCTCTGGAAACTTGCTCTGCCAACGAACCTAAACAAAAAAAAAATTTAAGTACTTCCAAAATTTATTTGACTGATCAGTAGCAAAAAGACCGTCTTAATTGTGTTGTGTTCTCTCTCTCTCTCTGTATGCAGCTCAACACATCTCAGAGTGGCCAAACTAATCCAAACATTCGCTTTGAGTACACCGTGGACCGTCGCCGACACACCCCATCATCTCGCAGTGATGAATACGCCTGGACGCTGGTCAAGTCAGGTTGCAGTGCCACTTGTGGACAAGGTGAGAGATTTTACGACCATTTTTAAGGTAAATGCAATCTTGTAGACTTTAAAGGCAACGGTGCAAAAGAATTATCATGCATGGATGGTCCCAGGCAGTGGGTGAAGAAATTATATATCTCATATAGGTACAAAGCTAAAGTTGTGAGATGTTTCTATCAGACCATTGTAGCAAGCTCAGAATAACAACGCTTTTTTTTCACCCCTTTCAGGATTCCAAACAGTTGCTGCGCAATGTCTGAGGAAGAAAGACAGTGTGGTTGTCGACAGGCGATATTGCGACGGCACAATGCCAAAGCCTCGTAACACAGCACGGCGGTGCTCCGCTAGAACTGCCTGTCCTGTTCTGTAAGTGATGTTCTTCTTTTGAAATTCAGCTCCTTCAAAAGCAGCCGAATTTTGCTTGAATTTCAACATAAAGTGTAGAAACAAGCGAATGATGTTACTGCAGTTGCATGAGATAATTTATCGTTACAGATCACAAAACTCCTATTTCCTCGCATGACAGCATGAGCTTGTCTTTCTTCAAGATAACTCGTGGTTGTGGATTTTTTTGGATGCAGTGTTGTTTGCTACAGTGTTTGTTTGTTACATTGTTGTTTGCTACACATTCGTGGATTTGCATCCGTCTTATCTAGTTCTCGTATGACTTGTTCTTCCTTCTAGGCGAAGTTATATCTGGTCTCCCCAGCCCTGGCAGCCATGCACTGTGTCCTGCGGGCAGGGATTTCAGGCACGAAAGGTGGAATGCCTTCGCCTTCCACGACGACAACGCGTCGTTTCTCGATTTTGCATGGCAGCACCAAGACCAGCTGTGAGCCAACACTGCCAGGCCAAGCCATGCCCCCCAAGAGCGCAATGGAGAGTGGGTGCATGGGGCGAGGTAAGCAGAAGAGCATTGAGACGAAGAGTAATTTCCCGTATCTAGCTGCCATCAGCACATTGAAGCCTTTTCTTGGCAATGCTGAAAAGACGTTATCTTTGTCTCAAAGCCACTTTGTTTAGTTGTAGACTGCGAAGAGCTTTTCCCTGCTCGCATGTTTCAGTTGCGGTCTTTGATGACTTGATACTGAAGGTGTCATCAAGAGCATCTGCCAACCTTGTTCGATTGCTCTTTCCTCCAACTGCAGTGTTCAGTGACATGTGGTTCTGGAGAGCAGAGACGGAGCATCACCTGTCAGCGGGGCTCACCGTCACAGAGGTGCCCCGCCGGTAGGCCAGTAGACACCCGGGCCTGCCAGGCAGCACAGTGTCCTACAAGTACCAACCGTCAAGAAATACGGACAAATGAAGCTGGTGAGGGCACATTGTGACAGCATGAAGATCATCTCTGAATCGCTTTCATACTCGTTTTATCCCTATCTTTTTTCCTCTCTCCGTCCGTCTCTCTGCACAAACGCACGCACGCACAGTCCACACTCTAGGATGTAATGTCATTTGTGCTCCAACACAATTATTTTTGTATCCACCTTTCTTATTGAGCTCATTATAATGCAATATAATATTGAAATAAGTAAAATAAAGGTTTGTGTTTCTGCCTTTGATCTCCTCTTCTTCCTGGCAGACGACGAGCCGTGCTTTGACAGGCTTGCATTTCGCATCTGCCGCTTGGTGACAAAATTCAATCTTTGCCGAGTAGATGACCGGTACCGGACAGCGTGCTGCAACTCGTGTCGGCAATAATCATCTTTAACGGAAGTGCAAGTAATGGAATGGACAAAACAACAACAAATGCAACAAACGACGCTTCACTCCGCCTTCCAACGCCAACCACAAATTCAACCTCAATAAAAGAAAAAAGAGAATTCCTTACCTTTTCCAATAATCTCCAAAACAAACATTTGACTCTCCTCCTTCCTGACTGAACGACGAGCCCACACACCAAACCACCATGACAACAGGACAACAAACAAATGCAATTTCTGCAGAGAATACGAAGCCTCCAATAACTACAGATGGTTAAGAAAGATCTCTACTACTAACTCTCGATTCTATTATTTAAGCTCCTCACAAGATGCTCAGCCTTTTATATTAGCTGCCGGCAGTCTCCCTTGATTTTCTTTTCTCCCTTTCTCTCTCTCTCTCATCTCTTGTTTTGATTCCATCCCGGCCTATTTCTCTTCAATTACCTTATGCACAGAGTCCGAGTGCTTTGGAGCGTGACTGCATGCGCCTCATTGCACCGAGATATCATTCTTACTGCACCTTTCCTTTTTTCTGATTATGTCGAATGCCTAGGGCAGGGTTTGTCTGTATTCCAAAGCTTTCATGCAGTTTCTGATTGGCTTTAAAGCGAAAGACTTGAATCTATATATCCTGAGCAAGCTAGAACGGTCCTTGGCCTTTCGTGTGAGCGTTGTCAGCCTGCAGCGAAGTATATCAGGGTGTTAATTAATTAACAGCAGATAGTGAACACTCCATCCCAGTGAAAAGCCTCACCGCTCTTTGATACTCAGAATTCACTCATCGGTGAATATAATCAGGGCTGGCAGACACGCAGCTAAAGTCCCGTGATTGTGATCGGCCACGACGTCGCGTGAATTGAAAAGGGATAGAGTACGTGCATATGAGTGTGTGTGTGTGTGAGAGACAGAGAGAGAGAGGGGGGGGGGGGGGGGAAAGAAAGTGTGTGTATGTGTGTCAATAAGGGAGGCATAACATAGTTGGACCAGGGTGTGTGTGTGGGCGTGTTATGTGTGTTTGTTTGTGTGTGGGTTTGTGTTTGTGTGTTTGTATTTGTGCTTGTGTGTGTGTGAGAGAGAGACAGAGAGACCAATGTTCGAAGGACCGAAGATACGCGCCAGCAGATCTAGAACAGTTTCAGCTAGGCGACTAAAGAAGAACCTGAACAAACACAGCGAGGCTACATGCGAGCAGTAGATGAAGCAGACGGTGAGCTAGGGGAAAAAGCATCAGCTCAGAGGCAAACTGGATATCCAGTCCAATAGATGAGAATGCCGGCGTACACTCAGTCTGAGGCTAACAGTCCCTCGGGCTGAGTTCAGAGACACTGATGAAACAAGAAAAGAAAACAAGGCCCGGACGCGATCCCGAAAATGGACCATTGTGCTCGCTTTCTGCTCGCATCATGCAAAGTGCAAATCCACTTTTATCCACAGGGAAAAGGCGTTCCGCTAACCTAGAATACCGCTGTGTGTCAACTCTCAGTCTTTTTCATAGATAGAAGTGGACAGGTAGCTTAGTCCTGGCTCTTCTGAAAATACACACTGGAGATTCTGTTCGTTCTGTTGGACGAATGTGCTAGTTCAAACAAGTTCTGTTGGCTAAAACTGATCTACCGGCAGACCTGGCCAAAGCCAACAGCCGACTCCCCACCTTCCTGCCCAAATTTTCACCTCGCCGCGAATTTCTTCAACTTAGACAAACACTGACCAACGGTGTTTTTGGCATGGTTCACCTACACCGTCCTAATCACTGAACTGTGCCATCAAGGCACCCGTCTCTCCGCGGGCTGACCATTAAGAGCACTTCATGGGGATACAACATACAAAAAAGGTGTTTTCTTTTCCTAACTGGCAGCAAAGTCGGGAAAACACC
>JAOWAR010221602.1:0-37983 GCA_028571005.1 Clathrina lutea | reverse complement strand
CGCTCCAAATGCATAGACCTGAAATTCCGCATTCACCGCAGAGAGGTTTTGCCGCTTTGCATACAGTTCTCCCGTGGTCTCCAAGCGCATTGGAAAAAAAAGTTTGTTCTCCTTCCGGCAGAGCCGCAGTCAGGGCTTTTTCAATTCTCTCCGGGTTTTTTCCCGTGGCCAGACCGAGTCTTTGGGAGAGCCTTGTTATGTGCGTATCAACAATTATCGCGGGTTTACCGAACCAGTTTCCCCTGATGACGTTTGCGGTTTTTCTTCCCACTCCCGGCAGGGAAGTCAGGTCGTCCATTCCGGAGGGTATCCTGCCCCCGTGTTTCCGGGTAATTTCGCCGCAACACCTGATTATTGAGTCGGCTTTGTTTTTGTAGAAGCCCGTGCTGAATATGTCCTGTTCCAGTGCTGGCCTGTCCGCCCGGGTAAAACTCTTTGCGTCCGGATATTTTCTAAAAAGCGCTGGAGTGATTGAGTTAACCCTTTTGTCCGTGCACTGAGCGGACAGGATTGAGCCTATAAGTAGCTGAAAAGCCGATTCATACTTAAGATGGCATTTTGCTTCGGGGTAACGATTTCTCAGAAATTTTGTTATCCGCAGCGCTTTGCGTCTTTGAAGTCCATCCGGTTTCTGTTCAGTCTTTGGTGGCCGGTTTGAGGTTTTCTTTTCCCCCAAAGAAGTTTTTGTTTTCATCGGTGAAATTCAGCCATTTATCAGGGACTTCATCCTCGTGGAATATCGCATCCACCGGACAGGGGTCAACGCAGGCTCCGCAGTCAATACATTCCTCCGGGTGGATAAAAAGCTGTTCTTCTCCCTCATAGATGCAGTCCACGGGACAGGCTTCCACGCATGACTTGTCTTTGACATCAATACAAGGTTCACATATTACGTAAGCCATTACTTAACCTCCTTTTTTACCGGCAGTCGGACAAGTAAATCTATTTTGTTTCAGCCGGGACTTCAATCGCAGTGGATTCAATCACCGATGAGGAAGACGATTTGAATGAAATATAACCCAAGGCAACGGAAGTCAGTATAAACAGGACGGCCATGGTTCTTGTGGCTTTGGCGAGAAACGGTGTGGCCCCTCCGGCTCCGAAAACGGACTCCGAAGATCCTCCTCCGAAGACCGTCCCCAGCTCATCGCTTCCTCCGGGCTGAATAAGAATCGTCAGTATGAGAATGAACGCGGTCGCTATGTGAACAATTTTTATAAGAGGCAGAAAACTTTCCATCTTCAGTTTCTCCGAACGGCTTGTATTATGCTTGTAAATGACTCCAATTCAAGGCTTGCGGTGCCCACAAGGGCTCCGTCCACGCACCCCAGCCCAAGGATTTCCGAAGCGTTTTTCTCGTTGAGACTGCCCCCATAGAGAATGCCGATATCTTTGGATTTTTCCCCGAAAAGGTCAAAAAGCGTTTTTCTTATATCGCGATGTGCTTCTTCTATCTTCTGCGGTTCCGCGCTTTCTCCTCTTCCGATAGCCCAGACGGGTTCATAGGCTACGGTTATCCCTTCTGTTCCCGCATTTTTCAGACCGAGTCCGACCTGCTTCCGCACAGCCTCCCGCGTGAGTCCCTTTAATTTTTCCTCATCCGTTTCTCCCACGCAGATAATAACCCTGAGACCGTTTTTCAAAGCCGCCCGCACTTTCGCATTTATCACCGAATCACCCTCGAAAAAAACTGTCCGTCTCTCCGAGTGTCCGGCTATCACCATTTTACACCCCGCATCCGCAAGCATTTTGCACGACACCTCTCCTGTGAAAGCGCCGTTTTCTTCATAAAAAACGTTCTGGGCGCCGAGAATTATCGCAGAGTCTTGCGTCTCAAGTCTTACCGGTTCAATCGCGGTAAAGGGCGGAAACAGCGCAACCTCACACGGGCTGCCGTCCTTTTTCAGTCTTGCGGAAAGAGCGCGCGCAAACATCGCCGCTTCGTTGCGGGTCTTATTCATCTTCCAGTTTGCGGCGATAAGTTTTTTTCTCATATTTTCTCTGCTCTCAGGCGGCGTGCGGAAAAAACCGTCGCTCCACTAAATGATACGCGTTTTCATATATTCCCCAATTCTTCCGATTCCCTCTTCAATTCTCCCGACAGGGGCGGCGTATGAAAAACGCAGATGACCTTCGCCGCGGCTGCCGAAGTCTATGCCCGGTGTGACGGCCACATGGACTTTTTCAAGAATGTCAAAGGCAAGCTCGCGGGATTTCACCGGACTCCCGGGAATTTTTACAAACATATAGAAGGCGCCCCGCGGATTTCCGCACGGCGCGAGCCCTATCTTGGCAAGACTCTCACCCATCACATCTCTGCGCAGACGGTAACGCGTGGCAATTTTCTCCCTGCGGGGATGCACTTGCGAGATTGCCGCAACGCCGCCTTGCTGAACAAAAGGATTTGCCGATATGAACAGATTTTGCTGAAGTTTCTGTGCCGCCCTTACCATACGCTCCGGCGCTATCAGGTAGCCGAGCCTCCACCCCGTCATTGAATACAGTTTTGAAAACCCGTTTACAACGACGGCTTTCTCCGTGTGGTTCAGAACCGAGCCGGACTTTTCTTCTCCATACTCAAGTCCCTTGTATATTTCGTCTGAAATCACGGTAATTCCGAGAGAGCAGACTTCCCTGATATTCCCGCTTTCAAGAATCGCTCCAGTCGGATTTGCCGGAGAATTCAGAACGATAGCCTTTGTTCCGGGGCTCAGTTTTCTTTTCAGGCGGTTTAGGTCTATCGCGTAGTTTTCTTCCTCATAGACCGGGACGCTTACCGGAATGCCACCGGCTGCTTTTATAATTCCGGGATAGCAGGCGTAGTGAGGATCGGTGATTAAAACTTTGTCTCCCGGATTGATAATAGACAGAAAGGAGATAAGCAGCGCAGCGGAGCTTCCCGAGGTTACAAGCACGTTCTCCTCTCCGGTGTCAAGTCCGTAGTCCGAATTGTACATTTGAGATATAAGACGCCGCAACTCTGCAATGCCGGGGCTCGGAGAGTAGGAAGTTTCGCCCCTTTTAACCGACTCAATGGCGGCTGTGCTGATTTCAGGCGGAGTCGGCAGGTCGGGCTCGCCTATCTCAAGATGGACAACGTCACCGCCGTTTTTTTCCATCTCTTTTGCTCTTTCCAGAAGTTCCATAACATAGAAAGGCTTGAGCGTTGCGGAAAGGTCTGACGGCTTGATTGCGGGTTGCGGGCTCATTCCGGATTTTTCTTCGGCTTTCCGTAAGTTTTGTTCATCTTCTTGAGCACTATCTCTTTTTGCAGCCTGCCGAGCCGGTCCACAAAAAGTATCCCGTCAAGATGGTCGGTTTCATGCTGGATGACCCTTGATGTCAGTCCGCCGGTTTTCATACTCTTTTTTTCGCCGTTTCTGTTCAGCCACTCAATCTCAATGTTCAGCTTTCTTCTCACCTTGCCGGAGAATTCCGGAATGCTCAGACAGCTTTCCGTTTCCTCCTGACTTCCGGCGGCGCCTTTTATAACCGGGTTTATCATTTCAATGACAGAAATTTCCTCTCTGTCTTTGCGTTCCGGGGAAATGTCCGCAACTTCTTCCCCGCCGGAGCCGAAATTTGAGACAACTATGACCCTTATGTTTCTGCCAATCTGCGGAGCCGCAAGCCCGATTCCCTTTGCATGGAGCATAGTCTCCGCCATGCTGTCAAGCAGGGAGCGGACGCTTGAGTCAATCTTTTCAACCTCGGCGCTTTTTTTTCTAAGTCTCGGGTCGGGATAAAGAAGAATATCCAGCAAAGGCATGTCAAGGCTTTTGGAAGGGCTGTCTGTCTGGAGGATTTTCTTCGGGCGCAGTCTGCTGCTTAAAAAGTGATTTTATCTCTTTGCCCTGTCTGAAACACGGGAGTCTCTTTGCTTTTACCGTGACTTTCTCTCCCGTTCGGGGATTCCTTCCGACATAGGATTTACGGTTCTTTACATGGAAGCTGCCGAACCCTCTTATCTCAACCCCGGAACCGGAAACAAGGCTCCGCGAAAGACAATCCACTATTACTTTGAGAATTTCATCCGCATCTCTTGCGGAGAGGTTAAATCTGGACGCTATCTCTTTTTGAATTTCTGATTTTTTCACCGCTTTCGCCACCGTGCTTAAACTTTAGCAGGCGGCGGTAAGAGTGCAACCCTTTCTTTGTCCGGAGGCTTTATCGCCGGAGTGCGGCAACTGCGCTTCCGGCGGCCCTTCTGCCTTCCGGGGTTGGAAATACTTTGTCGCCCGCTGTTTTAACATACCCTTTCTTCTCCGCCCTGTGTGTGGCGGAAATAACGGATTTTTTCTTCCAGACCATAGTCCGGCAGAGTTGTTCAACGCTTACTCCTTCAGCCGCTGCCCCGCGGTCTGTCAAGTATTCAAGCAGGAGAGCTGCGGCAAAGTCTCTTTTTCTTTTGCGGTTTTCGTAGATTCTGGCGCCGATGCCTTTTCCGGGGGCAAACAGCAGGGTCAGAAGAAATATGGTTCCGAGCACTGTCGTTATTGCCCCGGCAATGTTTGTGTTCCAGACAACCGCCGCCCGGAATCCGGTGACGGACGATGCTATGGCGATAAACAGGCTCACTGCTATCGCACTGCCGAGCCTATTTGTCAAAAGCAGGGCGCAACATGCGGGCGTTGCCATAAGGGCTATCACAAGAACCGCTCCCACTGCGTTAAAGGATACTACGCAGGTGAGACAGACAATTACCACAAATGAAAATGAGAGGAGCGGGTTTGAAAATCCCGCGCTTTTTGACATTGACGGGTCAAAGGCCGATATCTTGAGCTCTTTGTAAAAGACTGCCACAAACGCGCCGCCCAGTAGGGCGACCGCGCCTGAAAGGTAAAAAGCGACCGGCCCGGCATCTTTTCCTCCGATTATTGCTCTCTCAAACGGAGAGAACGCAATCTCGCCCAGAAGAACCGAATCTATGTCAAGGTGCGCGTTGCCCGCATAGCGCGACACCATTATAACGCCGATGCTGAAAAAGAAGGGGTACACAAGGGCAATAGATGAGTCGCTTGAGAGAAGCCGGCTATGCGACAGGGCTTCGGATGAAAGCGCCGCCGCAAGCCCGGCGGCCACTGCGAAAGCGAAAAGAAGAGGGGAAGAAAGGTTTCCCGATATTAGAAATCCCGCTGCGATTCCGGGAAGAATTGAGTGGCTTACCGCATCGGTTATCATCGCTCTCTCCCGCAGAACAAGAAATATTCCGGGTATTGCGCATCCCGCCGAAACAAGCGCGGCTATTATCTGTATTTCGTTTTCCTGATTCATCCGGCGCGCGTCCGCCTCCTTTGCACAGACCTTTTTACGGACGACAGGAGAATTGACAGCAGTGCGATTGCAGTCAGACATGCAGCAATTGCGGCTCCCGTGGGCATGTCTTCAATCTTCCAGCTCACAACGGTTCCAAGCCCGGCCCCAAAGGCTCCGAAAGCGGCCGAGAGCAGAACCATCAATCCCATTTTGTCCATGAAGTGTCTTGCCGCAATACCCGGAGCCACAACCATTGAGCAGATGAGCACAACTCCTACGGTTTCAAGTCCCATCACTATGGTGGTTACAAGAGCTGTGCTCAGCATCGCTCCCGTGGCTGTTGTTCTGAAGCCCGCGCTTCTTGAGTAGTCAGAATCAAAGCACAAGAGTTTCACCTGCTTCCAGAAAACAGCCGGGAAGCAAAGAATGACAACTCCGGCAAAGAAGATTGTTCTGACATCTTCTCTTGACAGAGTGCTTGCCTGCCCGAAGAGAAATCTGTCCAGACCCGCCTGTCCGGAATCTCCGCGCACCTGAATGAGTGTGAGAAGAACTATGCCCGTGCCGAAGAACAGTGATATTCCCATTGCGAGAGCGCTGTCGACCTTGATTATGGAGTGTTTTTTAATCAGACGGACAAAACCCACCGATGCAAGGGCGGTGACGAAAGCGCCGGCGAGAAGAGCCGCCGGGCTTTTGCCTCCTGTCAACATAAACGCAAGCGCAATTCCCGGCAGGGATGCGTGAGATACCATATCGGCGGTCAGACTTTCTTTTCTGATAAATGCAAGCGCGCCGACGGCTCCGCTGACCGCTCCCAAAATGACCGACCCCGAGAGCACTGTGACAACGATGTGGTCTGAAGGTATCGCTGTGGAAAGCCACATTGCGCTGACTGCCTAAATCACTGCCGGGCCGGCGGAACCGTAAGCGAGCCTGATATTTTCCCGGGTGAAAGTTTCTGTTACCGACCCGCTCACTATGAAATTTTTGTTCAGAAGCGCCACCCGGTCAAAGTATTCCGGCACGGTCCGGAGGTCGTGATGTGCCATAACCACTGTCTTTCCGCTGTTTCTCATCTCTTTCATCAGAGCGACAATTGCCGTCTCGGTGATTTTGTCAACTCCCTGAAAAGGCTCGTCCATCAGATACAGGTCCGGGTCCTGAGCAAGGGCGCGCGCAATAAAAATCCTCTGCTGCTGTCCTCCGGAAAGCTCGCCTATCTGGCGGTCGGCGTGTTTTTCCATTCCCGTTTTTTTCAAAGCTTCAACGGTTCTGAGCCGTTCGTTTTTCCCGGGTCTCCTTATCCAACCAAGAGACGGGTAGGTTCCCATCTCCACAACATCCGAGGCGCTTGCGGGAAAGTTCCAGTCAACGCTTTCCCGTTGCGGAACATATGCAACCGCTTTTCTGTTTTTTTCATACGAGCCGCCGAAAACGGCAACCTTGCCGGCCGCTGCGGGAATGAGCTTCAGAACGGCTTTTATCAGTGTTGTTTTTCCGGCTCCGTTGGGACCTGCAATAGCCATCAAGACTCCGGGAGGCACGGCAAGGGAGATGTTCCAGAGAGCAACGCGCCCCGCGTATGAAACAGTCAGACCTTCCACTTCAAGAGGGTTGGGAGTTTCGTTGCTCAATGCCGGACGTTCCGCTCTTTCTCTTTTCCGGCTTTTTGTGCGAAGGTAAGAGTGTCCTTTACGGAAAGAGCCCCGGAGATAACATCAACGTTGCTCTTGAAAGTTCCGTAATAGGTTTCCTGCTCTGTTCCCCTGTCTCCGAGAGCATCGGAATACAGTTTGCCGCCAACTTCCAGAGACACTCCTGATGCTCCGGCCGCCTCTCTGACTGCCTCAATATACTTTGGAGAAACCGATGATTCGGAAAAGATGGCCGGAATATGGTTTGCGGTGATTATTTCAACGATGCGGGTCAAGTCGGCTATGGACGCTTCGGACACAGTGCTTACCCCCTGCAACGCTTCCACTCTCAGGCCGTAGGCTTTGCCAAAGTAAGCGAATGCGTCGTGAGCAGTTATCAGAACTCTCTTTTCCACGGGAATGCCCGACAGTTTTGCCCTTGCATAAGAGTCAAGTCTTTTCAGGGCTTCCAGGTATGACCGGGAGTTTTCCGCGTATGTCCCGGAATTTTCCGGGTCGGCCTCCGACAGTGTTTTTTCAACAGTTCTTACGGCAAAACTCCACAACTTTGTGTCAAACCATACATGCGGGTCGTAATTCCGTCCCGAGTTTCCGACGGCAATAAGGTTGGAGCTCGGTATGTCCCTTGTAACCGCAACTGTGTAAACGCCGGTTCTGTTCATCTTTTCAAGCACTTCCGAGAGCTTTCCTTCCAGATGAAGACCGTGGAAGAAGAGCATATCCGCACCGGAAAGCATACGAAGGTCTCTGGCAGTAGCTTTGTAGAGATGAGGGTCAACACCCGGTCCCATAAGCGCCTGTGCGGAGACTTTTCCGCCCCCGACTTTCAACACAATGTCGTTGATAATTCCGGTTGTGGAAACGACTTTTATCTTTCCGGCCGTATCGGCTCCGGCAGTGGAAAACGGATTTTCATCACCGCCGGCCTGAAACAACAACGCCGGACACAGCAGTCCCGCAAGTAAAAGCGCAAATCTCATTTCGCATCGCCTCCCGCGGGTGTTTCCAGATCGGTTATTGAAACATGCTTCGCAATTCCTCTTCCTATTATCTCCTTTTGTCTGTTTACAACTATGGTTATCGGCCCGTCAAACGGCCCCACGTCTTTGACCGCAATTCTTGTTTTTGGAAGTATTTGAATTCCTTCAAGGTAACGTAGCATTTCAGGGTCGTGGTCACTCACCTCCGCCACAGTGCCTTTCATTCCGGGCTTGAGAGCGCTCAGAGCAGTGCATTCCCTGACGAGGGGCAGTTTGCCGTCCCTCCGTGGTATTTGCGCGCCGTGAGGGTCGTTTGTCGGAAATCCGAGTTTTTCATCCATCCTGTCCTCTATCTCCTCGGATATAAAATGCTCCCACTTCTCCGCCTCCTCGTGAACCCTGTCCCACGGGATGCCGAGCGCTTCCTGCAAATAGAGCTCTATCAGCCTGTGATGTCTGATAATCTCAAGCGCCACCTTCTTCCCGGATTTTGTAAGTGTGACGCCCCTGTAGGGTTTGTGAACAAGAAGTTTTTTCTGCGACAGTTTTCTTATCATCGCCGTAACAGACGGAGACGAGATGGAAAGCTTCTCGGCGATGGTTTTTGTTGTTACCCTCTCGGAGTGCTCCCCGAGTTCATAGATGGCTTTAAGATAGTCTTCGGCCGGCTGGTTGAGCATGATTGCCTCCAAATGATTAGTCGCGACTAATAATATCATGAATTATGACAAATAATCAAACGATGGCGAGTCTAATTTATCTTTCCTTTTTGGAAAAGCAGGAAAGAGTTTCTTTATCCGGGTATTGAAATGTCGCTCTCTTTCCGTTTGAATAGAAATCCCGGACTGTCACAACGGTCTTTTGTTGCGGCTTACGTCCCCGTAGCTCAGCAGGATAGAGCACAGGATTCCTAATCCTGGGGTCGGGGGTTCAAATCCCTCCGGGGACGCAAACGCTCTTTACTTGCCGTCTCTCAGCATAGCCGCTTCGGGCAGGGAGCATATGTAAGTTTCCACAGGCGGCTTGCCGTAGATTCTCTCAACTGCTTTGCGGTAGAGCTCAATCTGCTCCGCGTGTTTCCGCATATTGGTCTCTTTTGTATATTTGTAATCAACAACGACAGTCTCTTTCCCCTCTGTCTCAAGAAGCAGGTCTATTCTTCCTCTTCTGATTTCCCGCCCGCTTTCTCCGGGCAGGACGAATTCATACTCTCTGAACTGCCTTAATGCGGAACTCAGCATCCCTGCAAGCGGTGATTTCAGCGCGTTGTGCGCGCAACGGGAAATTGTCCGCATCAAGGAATCGTTCTCCATATGGTTTTCCTCAAATACGAATCTTGACAGTTGCTCAATTGAATCTTTCTCAAAGTCCCATAACTCAAAGAACCTGTGAATCAAATTACCCTCTTCGCTTTTCCCCGCGCACAGGAGGTTGAAAGAGGGGTTCCCAGCTTCAATTTCAATAATCGGTGCGCGGTCAAAAAGAGGCTCAAGATTGGCTGTTGTTTTGACGGTTTTTTTCTCCTGGGGGCCGTCCGCTGTCGGACTTTTCCGGGTTTTTTGCGCCTCCTCGCCGGAAAGTTCCCCCATCCCGTCAGCTTTTTCCGGCAGGGACTGCATCATTGCGGCGAAGCTCAGGCCTTTCGCCATTTCATGCCTCTGCGTTACGATAAGATCTTTCGCTCTTGTCATTGCGACATAAAGTATTCTTTTTTCCTCCTCTTCCCGTCCCTCTTCACTGATTTCTTTCCAGAGCCCCCGGCGGCAGTTGTCATGACAGACCATCACACCGCGCTTTGAGCTGGTAACTATGTTGCTTCCGGGTCCGGGATTGCGATAGTTGGTATCAACAAGGAAGACCGCCCGGAATTCAAGCCCTTTTGAAGAATGGGCGGTTGTGAGAGTTACGGCTTCTTCTGTTTTTTCCCACCGGGCGACCGGCTCTTCAGTATCGTTTCTTCTGCTGTCAAAATAGTCAATCGCTTCCCGAAGACCCATTCCCTTTTCTGAAAGAATTGAGCATATCTCCACAGTTTTTATAAGGTTTGAGCGTATTTCCCATCCCTTTTCAAGAGCCAGCGCTCCGGAAGCGTATCCCAGCGAATACACCGAGAAGCGGGCGGCGCCGAGCGGCGAGCAGATTTCTCCCCGGTCTCTCTCTTCAAAAACCGAATGCAGGTAGCGCGCCGCAAGAACCGGTTCGGTTTCTTTCTTCTCTCCGGCAAGGGATTTGAGAAAGTTGCGGAATGAGGAGAGTTGACCGCCTGCGTGAGCCTTTTTTCTCTCAAAATACCTGGCGAGTCCCGTATCGGATATTCCGAAAAACGGAGACCGCAAGACCGACGCTTCGGCTTTTGTGTCAAGCGGATTGTGGAGTATTTTCATCATTGAAACAACATCTCTCACCTCCTGAAGCTCAAAAAAACCGCCGTCTTTGCTACGTTTGAACGGTATTCCTTTTTCTCTCAGGGCTTGCTCATAGATGTCCATGCTCTTTGTTCTTCTGAAAATGAGGGCGATATCCGAACAGGAGTAACCGCATTTTTCCAAAAGGTCTCCTATGTCCCGGGCTACTGACAGAGCTTCGCTCTTTCTCTGTTCGTTAATTTTTTTGCCCTCCGGAGCGGATACTTTTAACACCTTCCTGTCCGCCGCTTTCCGCACGGACCTCATCGGAACATAGTTCTCAAACAGACTTCCGAAAAGAGAGTTGACAAGCCCGGTCAGCTCTGGCGCGGCTCTGTAGTTTTGCGAGAGAGAAAAGCGCTCAAAATCCTGTGATTTGAGTACTGAGTCAAATATGTCCGGTTCTGCTCCCCTGAATCCGTATATGGACTGCCTTCTGTCGCCGACAACAACCAGCCTGCTCCCTTCGCCCCCGTGCAGAAGGTCTATAATCCGGTTTTGAACCGAGTCCGTGTCCTGAAACTCATCTACCATAATAAGGCGAAATCTTTTCCTGTAGTGGGAAAGAGTCTTCGGGTTTTTCTCAAGTATCTTGAGCACGGTTATCAGCATGTCTTCATAGTCAACGAGTGATTTGCGGGTTTTTATTCTTATTGCCTCCTTGAGGACTTCGTTAACTATAAGAAGGTACTGTTTTGTAAGGCGCGCGTTCAGTCCGTCCGCCGCCGCAAAAGCCGCCCGCCTCAACTCCCGCGCCGCCGCTTTGTCATCATCTCCCGCGGTTCGTTGGTTTTCAATGTCCATAAGCTCCCCTATCTCACAAAGGTTGCGGCAGCGAACCGCCGCAGACGGGACTTCCGGATTTATGCCTGCGGCTCTGTCAAATCTTCTTTTCGCATAAGTTGAAGAAAAAACCGGGGCGTTTTTTCCTATCAATTTTCTGACTGTTTCCGCCGGAAATTTCTCTTTCACTTCCGGGCATTTCAGGGGCGGTGTCAGATGTTTACGGGATGCTTCGCCGATAATTGACAGGATATTTCCCATAACGGTGTCCAGATTGAACGACTCGGTTTCCAGCAGCCTGTCAAGCTCTTTTGCCGCCCCGCAGTCTTGATTTCTCAGTCTCAGGACGGTCTGCCGGACGGCGGAACCGAGGAGCATCTGCGCTTCGGTTCCGTTCATTATTTCAAATCCGGCGGGGAAGGGTGTTTCAGAGAGATTCTCTCTCATTATTCGCGATGCAAGCCCGTGAATTGTGCTTATGGGAGAGGCCGGAATCTGCCTCAGCGCCTCTTTTTTTATGGTTCTCGTTTCTCCGAATTTTTCAATGTATAACCTGATGGATGACGCTATCCGGTCTCTGAGTTCCGTCGCCGCTTTTTCGGTGAAGGTTATGGCAAGGATGGACTGTGGGCCGGACCCCGGCGATTCAAGCTCGGTAAGGTACCGGGCGGCAAGGAGCCGCGTCTTTCCCGAACCCGCTCCCGCCGATACGGCGATTTTCGGGCTGTCCGACCTGAGGATTGCAACTTGCTCATCGTTCAGTTCCAGAATTTCCGCCACTTTACTCATTTGCGTTCTCCGTCTCGGGCATTCGGAATTTCTTCGGCTCTGCGCAGAACACCGTCCTTGATACGGCAGATATCCGCATACTCGCAGAACCTGCAGTTTTCACGGTCGGTTTTTTTCAAAACTGTCTCGGAATACGGGAATCCGTCCGGTTTTTCTCCCGTTACCGGCGCAAAGAAGCCTCTCTTGATAAGCCCTATGTAGTTTCCGGCAAGCTTCATGGCTTTTTCAATCTCGGTTTTGATGTCTTTTGCCCTGCTGTTGCTCAAGCCTTTTGCCTGCCACGGTTTTTCAACCGAAAGATACAGCCCTTCGGCCGGTTCAACCCCAAGCTCGGAGCAGATTTGGGCAAGGTAGATAGGAAGCTGAAAACTCTCATAGTTAAAGAACTTTCTTGAATCAACGCCTCCTTTCTTGTAGTCAACCACCACGGCCCGGTTTTCAGAGTCAGTGTCCACCCGGTCTATCTTTCCCCGTATCAGGGTTTCTCCCATTCTGATTTCGCCTTCTTTTTCAAACAGTTTCGGGGTCAGTTTCAGTCTCCGGATTCTCCTGCTTTCATGCTCCAGAAACCTTCCCACTGTCGCCACCGCGCGCCGCTTCTGAATCTCCCAGACTTCGGCGGCAAACCTTCCCCGGAGTGACTCCGTCTCTCCGCTTTCAATGAAGTCGGACAGTATGCGTTTTATTTCCTCGATCTTCATTCCGCCTGTGCCTTTTTCTTCCGTCACAGTGAAAAAGTGCCTGAGGGCGGCGTGGTAGAGGCTCCCAGTTTCGGCCGCTTCGGGTATCTCCCCCCGCTTGCTTCCTTCTTCAATTCCGAGAACTGACGAGCAGAAGAAAACAAAGGGACAGGCGCCGAATTTCTCAAGTTCGCCGACCCTTATCCGCTCCGCCCATTTTCCTTCGGGATTGTCCGCTATTCCCTCAAAAGCGGAGTATGTTCCGGAGGGTCTTGTTCTCTCCCTTTCCGCCGCCATTCCGGAGACTGCTCTTTCCTTGAATGCGGAGAACGGGTCGTGCGTCCGGATCAGTTTGTCAAAAATTTTGTGTTCTTGAAGCGAACATACGCCCATGGCGATTTCGGGAGAATATATGCGTTCCGCCTCAAACAGCGCCTTGGAACTCAGGGCCTGTTCTTCAACACCTTCCTCTTTCAGCTCTTCTACAAAACGGGAAGGTTGTTTTTCCGTTCCTCTGAAGCCGTAGTTTCTTGCAAACGACAGGTGCAGCTCTCCGGCGCCTGCGCGAAGCGACTTCCACAACATTTCTTCTTCACAGTGGCGGGATTCATCGGTTGAAAGCGTCTCTGAACCAATCTGACGGTTTATGAGACTTCTTTCCCTGTCACTCAGGATTGCCGCCGCGCCCTCAAAAGAGGGGAATGAGCCTTCCGAAAAATCAAGAATAAACAGCGCCCGGCAGGACATTCCTCTTATCGCAAGAGGGTCCATTACCGGAACGCAACGTGCCTCGGAGTGTGTTTTGTATTTCTGCGCGCGTTTGCCGAGAAGCTCTTTTAGAAAGAAGGCAAAATCTGCGGGCGACCTGTTTTCACACTTCCATTTTTCCGACAGGAAAACAGTTTCCCTTATGAAAGACTTTGCAGCCTCAACCGAGCCGGGTTCGGCGTTTTTGAGATCGGCAACTTCATCTGCGGTGTCCGCGATGCAGGACAGGAGTTCGCCGGTTTTTATCCGTCCGCTCTCACCGGACTGCGGGACATAACGTTCCATTCTTTTCAAAAGTCCGGAGATGTTTTCACAGGTTTTTAACAAACCGCCCGATTGCGACACCCGGCCTATAATGCTCATCCATGTCCGCCTGTTTGAGCCTCCGGCCCACCGCATTTGCTCCGCGGCCGATTCCATTTCAGAGACGGTTTCAAGACTCCCGTGAGCATCTCCGATAAATTTTCCCAGCAGCGGATTTCTCAAAAGGTTTATAAAATCGTCTCTGCCGAAATCCGACTCCACAACCGAGAGAATGTCCGCCAGGAGTGAGAAGATTCCCTCTCCTCCGCAAAGACCGGGTTTTGAATGAATCTCCACAGGAATGCCGTTTCTCTCAAACGCGCCCTTTATAATCCCGCCCGCTCCGACCGGATTTCTCACAGCCACGGCGACCTCTTCCGGTTTGCGTCTCTGCTCAAACATTCCTCTGATTTGCGAAGCGGCGAATTCCGCCTCGTCCGATATTGAGGGAAAAGACCTGAGAAAAACACCCTGCTTCGGGCTGCCGCCGCCGCTTCGGCTTTCGCCCGCCATATCAGGGATGAGCAGCAGTGTTTCGGTTCCGGCTTTTTCCGCCGAGTCCAGAATTTTTCTTTGTGACGGAGTCAGCCTGTGGAAACCCGCCGCTATAATTCTTCTGGCCGGACCTTTGACTGTCCGCAGAAGTTTTCTTTCAACTGCTCCGGCAAATTCCAAAAGGCTGTCCACATCGTCCACCATTGCCGAGCGTCTCATCTCGCGCTCAAATCCATCCAATACGGGAGCGAGTTTTTCCAGCTTCTGTCGTGTTTCGACGGGCAGATTTGTCCTGCGGAGAATGGAGCCTATGCTCAGCTCCGCCTGCTTCAGTTCGGTGTTCAGAGCCAGAATTGCCGTGCCCAGTTTTTCAGTTTCCTCAGCTTTTTCCCGGGACGGAAAAGTATCGGCAATCAACTTTCTTATTAGTATTTCCCTGCCCGTCCTTGAGAGAATGTGCTTGCGGTCTTTTCTCCGGAGGTTGTGCTGTCTGGCAAGCGAGGCAAATGTTGATATGAACCCGGTCTCAAAAAACCCTCTCAAGACAAAATATTCTTCCATCTGCCGGACGGACGGGATATCGGGCAAAATCAGCAGGTCGCGCCCACTGGCCGGCTCTATTCCAAGGGAGTCGGCAACGCCGCTTTCCATAAGCGATTGTCTGTAATAAACAGTTTTCATTTGCGCTCCGGGCTTGAGATTACCGCACGGATGACAGGCATTTCAGGGCGATTCTATGAAAAACCGCTTAACATTATAAAATAGATGGTCAGGTCGTGAAATAGAGAGCCTGCCATGCGCCCCGGTCCGAGAGTATTTATCCAAGTGTTTACCCGCTTTTTGCCGGTTTTTCTGTTTCTTCTTGTAACAGCAGTTTTTTTTGCCGGCACGCGCGCGGCGCACGCGCGTGATGACTCTTCCGTTAAAAAATCCGTTGTTCAGGTTCACGTTCAGAAGATAGTTCCTTCCTATAAGCAGCCGTGGGTGAACAACAACCCGTCTTTCCTCTCCGGTTCGGGCTGCATCGTATCGGAATCCCACATTCTCACCAGCGCTCATGTGGTTTCTCACGGCGCATTTATACAAGTCAGCAAATTCGGAGACCCGAGCAGATATACCGCCGACCTGCTTTTTATTTCCCATGAGGCCGACCTTGCGATTCTCACGGTCAGAAACAAGGAGTTTTTTGAAGGCTCAAAGTCCATTGAGATAAAGGACAACCTTGCCCAGACACGAGAGGAAGTGGCGGTTTACGGATTCCCCGTCGGGGGCGAAACTCTGAGCGTTACAAGAGGGATAGTTTCCCGCGTGGAGCACGAGATTTATTCTCACAGCATTATGCAGTTTCTCATGGCTCAGATAGACGCTCCGATCAACCCGGGAAACAGCGGCGGCCCGGTTGTGGTAAAGGGGAAGCTTGTGGGCATTGTGGCGCAGGCTCTGGCAAAGTCGGAGAATATCGGCTACATGGTGCCCGCGCCGATAATCAATCATTTTCTTGAGGACATAAAAGACGGCTCTCATGAGGGGTTCCCCGTTCTCGGCATTATGTCTCAGAACACACAGAACCCGGACTTGAAGAAAAAATATGGAGTCGGCGGGGAAAAGGGGGTTCTAATTACCGAAGTGGCGGCCGGCTCGCCGGCCGAGGGCAGACTTCTCAAAGGGGATGTTCTCATATCCGTTGACGACACGGAGGTTTTTTCCGACGGCACGGTGCGCTTCAGAGGAAACGAAAGAACAAACTATTCCTATCTTGTTGAAAGGCATCAGGTCGGAGAGGAAATAAAGGTTGAGGTCGTGCGCAACGGAGAGAAGATTGAAGTGAAATTACCGCTTGAAAATAAGATGAGCTCGGTGCGGCTCATAAACAACCGCTACGGTAAACCCACTTACTATATATTCGGGGGAATCGTTTTTTCCCCTCTGACTTTCAACTATTTGAAGGAGTGGGGCCCTAACTGGTTCGCAACGGCTCCGAGTTCACTGCTTGCCCTGCTGTCTCATAATATAAAAAGCTATCCCGATGAAGAGGTGGTTGTGATGATAAGTGTTCTTCCTTCGGAATTGAACTACGGCTATCACGGGATGCGGAACTGGGTTGTAAAGAAGGTGAACGGGATTGAAATAGTCAACATGAGGCACCTTGTGAAGGTTATTGAAAAGGAGATAAAGAAAGCGGAGTTTATAACATTTGAGGACGAGTATGGGCAGGAAGTCGTCATATCGTCCTCAAGGGCAGCTCAGGGCGGGGCTCCGATACTGTCAACCTACCGGATTCAAAAAGACAGGTCCGAAGACCTATTTGTTTCCGTGTTTGAATCTCTGGGCTTTTGACTCTCCGTCCAGAATCTCAACCTCTCTTGCTTTGATAACGTTTTTCAACCTTCTAATAATAAATCTTCTCTTTCTATAAAATCTGCCCATCACCCGCACCTTCTGGTCTGTTTTCAAGTCGGGGCGCAAGCCCTTCAGATAGATAAGCATTACCCTGCCGTCCTTCGGCTCCGGAGGGCCGACCTTGAATATCGTGTAGTTCCTGCCCCTGAACCTCTTTTCCTTCACCGGCGACGATATTTTTCCCTCAACATCAATCACTCTGCGGTGATACTGACCGGGATTGTCAAGAACCCGGCTCATCGGCACAACAAAGGTTTTTTCGTTCGCCACCGCCGTATTTGCGGGGAGAAATGCCCCCGCAAGGATGAAAGCGATCGTAAAAATAAGTCCTGACGGCGATTTCCCGGGCCGCTTTGTCATCTGTTTTTCTTTTTCCGCTTGCCCGGGCCGGGGTCAGCGCCCGTCATTGTCCACGGATTGAGAAGGTCGTCCAGTTCTTTCTTAGGCTTCACTTTCTTTATCAGCGCAACTTCCCTCACGGTTTTCCCCTTCTCATAGGCTTCCTTTGCTACGGAAGCCGCGTTGTCATAGCCTATGACCGGAGCGAGGCTTGTGCACATCGCAAGGCTCTGCTCAACCGCTTCCCCGCACCGTTTGTGGTCTGCTTCTATTCCGTCCACGCACTTTTCCGCAAACACCCGGCATGCTTGTGAAAGAAGGGAAATTGACCGCAGGAGGTTGTCCGCCATCATCGGCATCATCACATTCAGCTCAAAGTTTCCGCTCTGCCCTCCGACTGTTATTGCCATGTCGTTTCCCGTCACCTGCGCGCAGACTTGCGCAAGGGACTCCGCAATTACGGGGTTCACCTTCCCCGGCATTATTGATGACCCCGGCTGGACCGCGGGAAGGTTGATCTCTCCGAAGCCGCAGCGCGGTCCGCTTCCGAGCCATCTGATATCGTTTGCTATCTTCATCAGGCTGGCGGCAAGCGTTTTAAGTGAACCGCTGGTCTGCACGATGGCGTCTTTTGAGCCTTGGGCTTCAAAGTGATTTTCCGCTTCCGTGAACCGTATTCCTGTCAGGCGGCTTATCTTCCGTGCCGCCTTTGCGCCGAACTGTTTGTGTGTGTTTATTCCCGTTCCGACCGCCGTTCCTCCGAGGGCAAGTTCCGAAAGCCCCGCGCACGACGACTTTATGTCCGCGGTTCTCCGCGACACCATTGCCGCATATCCGGAGAACTCCTGACCCAGTGTTATCGGCGTGGCGTCTTGAAGGTGAGTCCTGCCTATTTTGACTATGCGGCTGAAACTGCGGGATTTGCGCTCAAGAGACCTGTTCAGTTTCAGGAGCGCGGTAAGAAGCTGTTTCTGTATGCCAGTCAGGGCTGATATGTGAATGGCGGACGGAATAACATCGTTGCTTGACTGTCCCATGTTCGCATGGTCGTTTGGATGCGCCGGAGATTTGTCTCCTACCTTTCCTCCCAGTATCTCGTTTGCCCTGTTTGCTATGACCTCGTTTGCGTTCATGTTTGTTGAAGTTCCGGAACCGGTCTGGAACACATCAACCACGAAATGCGAATTAAAGCTTCCTTCCATCATTTCCCGCGCCGCCTGGGATATGGCTTTGCCGATGCGTTTTTCAAGCAGTCCCAGCTCCATATTGGTTTCGGCTGCGGCGAGCTTGATTGCTCCGAGCGATGCCGTGAAAGTATGCGGAAGAGTCCTGCCGCTTATCGGGAAGTTTTCAACCGCACGAGCGGTCTGGGCTCCGTAGTATGCGTCCGTCGGAATTTCCATCCGTCCCATTGAATCAGATTCTGTTCTTGTTTTTTTCCCCATTTTGAATTTCCTCCTTATTCGTAAACCTGCTACGCAATCTCAACTGCGTTCCAGTTTTCATCAATCCAGATGCCTACCACTTCCAGATTCGGATATGCGGTTTTGACAAAATCCGCCGCATCTTTGATGTGTTTAACCTGAATTTCCCGCGGCGTCGGATTCCCCGCGCAGTCATAATGTCCCGCAACCGCAATTCCGACCGAATTGTGCTTTTCAACCGAGATTTGAACCCGCTTCATAATCCCCGCAATGAGCGCGGTGTCTTTTTGTTCCGAGAGAATCAGATTTGGTCCCGCCTCGGTGATGCAGTCCACAAATTCGGCTCTGAATCTCTGCTGCAGATGTTTGATTACGGGCAGCTGAGTTCGCCCGTCCATACAGTTTATCGCCGTGCAGAATTTCATTATCTGCTGATATTACCACAAGTTTTGTTTCGTTTCGGTGTTTGTTTGCGGCGGTGAAATACGAGTTAAATAAAATGGCCAAATGGCTTGTTAAAGGAGGTGAAAAAATGTGTGATGAAGAAAAAGAGAAAGATGCTGACCGGGGTGATGGATTTGATGACTTGGATTCTGATTATTGGGAAGGGCATTATGATTCACGGGAGGCGGAAATTGAAGATGAAGAAGCTTGAGAACAAAAGATGGCAGAAAAGGCGTAATAGAGAAGCAATGTACAGAGAGGAACAATATGATGAGCAAGTTGCGCAAATGAGTGGATTGATCAAGAGTCTGAACGCTTTGTAATCTGGTATTACACTTGATTATTCAGACTTGGGAACTGTCTCTGCGCAGAAAAATTAGAAATGTCTACAGAAATAAAAATTACAGAAACCGAAACTGAATACCACTTATCAATTCCGGCAAGCCAGAAGGAACGGGCGAAGGGCATTTCTGGTCGCAAATGGAATCCGAGAAAAAGTGCTGGATATATCCCAGAACTAAGAAAACATATCGTTATCTTATTGCGGAATTTGGCGATGATATATCCCAGTCGTCTAAATTTTCCTTGCCACAAAGTGTTGAGAACTTATCAATAGATGAAGAAAAAGAGGGTCTTAAGCAAGAAAACAAACGTCTTAAAGAGAAAAGTGAGAAGTTCCATTACGAGCTAAAGGAGTTGAGACAACTCTTGTTAGAGTTAAAGGATAGCGATACTTCGGAATCCCAATACTTGGAGAGGATACAGCTTTTAACTGAAGATCTGGTCGAATTAAAAAACAATCTTCATAGTAGGGAAGAAGATATTACTTTGCTTAATATGAAACTCCGAGATGAAAAGGCCAAGTCAAAAAACCTGGAGATTCAAATTCTTTCTCAAGAAAAGGAACAGAAAGATAATTTGGAGAAAATTCCCAGAGAATCAAGACCCCATGGCCGAATACTGACTGAAGAGACTGTAGAATGGATTGAGGATGCTTTGAAAAGCATTTATGACGACCCGGTGTTTGGAAGCAAGTTTAAGAATCTGGAACTCAAAGAGTCTTTGCCCAACGGGATCCGCAGGATTATGATGGAACATTTGAAGAAAATTCTTAAATCTGAAGGAAGAACAAAACTTGCTGACACTAATAGAACAATGCAGAGACTCTGATTTGCTGGATACAGGCTCTGTACATCTTGCTCATAGTATTAGAGAGCAAAGGAATATAATGGAATATGACGACCCGGATTCAAAAGAGCACGGAAGCACAAAGAAAGCTCGTTCATTATTCTGCCTTTTTGCTGCCTGTTTGCTTTTCCCTAGCCTTCCGGAGCAGTCATAAGTCAATTTTTGCGCCTTGCTTGACAGACCCCGCGAGGAAATTAAATTATGCCCATCTATAAAACGAGAGGTGACAAATGTCAGAAGAAACCGTGATTGAACTCAGCGATGAGGTTTTTGAGTCTCAGGTTGAGAAAAGCGACAAGCCCGTTCTTGTTGATTTCTGGGCTCCCTGGTGCGGCCCGTGCAAGGCGATTGCTCCTGTTGTCAGCGAGATATCGCGGGACTTTGAGGGCAGGGTCAAGGTCGGGAAGATCAACGTTGACGAGAATCAGCAGACTTCAGTCCGTTTTGGAATAAGAAGCATTCCGACGCTGCTTGTTTTCAAAAACGGAGAGATTGTCAACCAGATAATAGGAGCGGTTGCAAAGACAGAGATAGAGCGCGCTCTCAACGAAGCTCTCTGACCCGCCCGGAGGGCATCCCGCATGAGCATATACATAATGCTTAGCACTCTCACCGACGAAGGGCGCAAGACCGTCAAGATGCGTCCCGAGAGAATCAAAGAGGTCAACAAAGAGATTGAAAAAATGGGAGCAAAGGTTACGGGTCAATACGCCGTCCTCGGTCTTTACGATTTTGTCAACATCATTGAAGCGCCCGACAACGAGACCATAACAAGAATCTCCGTGGAGCTCGGCTCCAGAGGCACCGTTCAGCTTCTTACCCTCTCGGCAATCAAAATTGACGACTTTGAAAAGAAGCTGTCCGGTTAGTTTTCAGAACCTGACCTGAATATCCAGAACAAAGTTTTTTGTAACCACTTTGCTGTCCGCTCCCGATACGGGAATCTGGAACGCAACCCCGGGCGATATAAAAGTTCCGAATCTGATGCCCGAGGTGAAATACGCGCTGTTTTTTTCGCCGCTTCTAAGCGACAGAAGACGCGTTCCCATAATTTCCGCCGACAGACTTTTTGCCACCGTTCCCGCCGCTGTGTCTTTTGGAATGGAGATTGCAAAGGCGGCTCCGTATTTAAGCATCTTCTCCGAGCTGTCGTTTTCAAACTCGGCGGCTTTTCTTATGAAGCTGAATTCCGCCTTTGTCTCCAGGGAGAAAACCCCCCTTGAGAGCGAGCCTCCGACAAACGGAGTAAGCGCATAGGCATTTTTCAGATACATCGGCAGGTCACGTCTGTAAAGTGTCTTTATCGTTTTCAAACGTTTCACATTGTCCTTGTATATGGTCGGCAAATGCGATTCAAAACCTGCTGAAAGACGGTATAAGGGTTTTTTGATTATCAGCGTTTTCAGTCCGAGCTGAAAGTTTGAAAGCTCGTAGCCGTCATTCGGCATATGGGGCGGAAGATTGTTTATTCCGCTCTGGCTGAAGATCACATAGAGACTTGTGCGATATTTTTTTGAAGGAAACTCCCCCCTTACATTGTAAAAGACAAGCTGCCCGAGCCCTTTGAGCGCGGCGATTTCCAGACGCGCCCCGGAGTATCCGCGCGGGAGGGCAGAGTAGAATGAAAAGGTGTCCGGGCTCTCAACCGAGTCCGTTTTCCATGGAATGTTGGACAGCTCAAAGCTCTGTGAGTATTCAAACTTTCTCTGCAACGGGTTGAATGCCACCACTCTGCCGTCGCGCACAAAGTTTCTCATCGGGTTAAGCACATGGGCAAGAAACTGTGTCAGAGGGGTTTCTATTCCAAACAGCCAGTTTGAGGCATTTTCGGCGGCAAATCCAAAGACCACCCCGAGTCCCGGAGTGGATATCAAATCGGGAAGCGAAGGGGTTTCCACAAGCCCCTCAACGGTGTATTCAAACAGGGTGCTCTGAAGAGCCGAGCCGAGGGCGGAGGCTCCGAAACCGTAGCCCATCCGCCGGTAGTAGAGGTAGGAAACATATCCCGCAAACGGATGAACAACGTAGTTTGTGAAAAAAGAGTCACCGTCATTTCTGACCGGAGCTTTTGTGATGTGCTTCCACCATTTTGAGGGCGAGGTGTCGTATATCCTGTCGTTTTTGTTTCTCACATAAAAAAGACGGAACGTCCAGATTGAGCCGTAGTAGATTGCGCTGTCTTTCAAATATCCGCGGCTTAGAACCCTCTTTCGGACACCGGACTCCGTCTCCTCCATCGCACTATCCCCGAAAGGCGCCTCCGCGCCGGTTTGAGCGCAAGCCACAGAAGCGGTCAGAACTGCAAGCGCAAGAATCAGAAACGGGGTCAGAATTTCTGCTCTCATATCTGTGCGGTAAGTTGTTTCTCCAGAGACGAGACTATTCTGCAAACTCTCTGTTCCCATGTGTATTCGCGGGCTTTCTCAAGGGCTTTTTGGCTGATTTTATCGCAGAGCGCGGAGTCACCGAGACACTTTCGTATTCCGTCCTCAAGCGCTTTGCGGCTGTCCGGAGTTACCAGAACGGAGTCTTCACCGTCTTTGAGCACCTCAAGCACGGTTGGAAGAGCGGTTGCCACAATCGGTTTTCCAGCGGCCATGTATTCAAACATTTTCAGCGGTGATGTGAATTCCGCGGCTCTTGTTCCGCCCTTTATCGTTACGGCTTTTGTATAGGGGAGCACAAGCAGGTCGGCGGCGAGGAGGTAGAGCGGCACATCACGGTGCGGAACAAAACCCCTGACGATGAAGTTGTCAACCTTTTTTAAGCGGGCCGCCTCGGCAAGCGGCATGTTGTCCCGGTCTCTGCCCCCCACTATCAGAAACAGGGTGTCTTTCATACAGGCGGCGATGTCAATAAGCTGCTCTATTCCCCTGCCCGCGTAGGTGTTTCCGCAGTAGCAGACTATCTTTTTGCCTGTGTCAAGACCGAGCTCACTCCTCAGTTCCAAAGGCGGTGGCGGCTTCTCAAAACCGCTTATGTCAACTCCGTTATGGGCGATAACCGCCTTGCCGGCTTCCAGACCCAGCCGCCTGAAGTATATTTCCGCAAGCCCTGCGCTGTTAAGCGAAACAGCGGCAAGGGAGCGCGAATTGAGAGCAAGACCGAACAGCAGCTCCGCCGCCCTGTTTACCGGGGGATGATGGGCGTCATAAACGGTGGGAATTCTGAAAACTCTTGCCGATATTGCCGCGCATACGATGTTGCGCGTTATGATTGCGTCAAAACGCTTTTTTTTTACAAAAGCATAGAGCGCCGACAACACGCCGTGAACTATCTGCCTTGCAAACCCTCGCGTGAACGGAAGCGAACGCAGCCCGAAAGGCTTTTTCACCCCGTAATAACTGAATATATCTTCCTTTTTATACGACCCCGGAAGCACGGCTTCAAAGTCAATACCAAGACTGTCCATCGCTTTGCACATCTCAATTGCGTGTATTGAGCTTGCTCCCTGCGAGAACAGTTCGGGGCTCGCAACATAAAGAATTTTCAGAGGAGTTTCCATTCTCGGCAAGGTCGCTTGGAGGTGGTGAGAGTGAGATTTTACCGCTATAATACGGCGGGTCAAACCACTGCCCGGAAAAAGCCCCGATGTCCCAAACAAGCATCAAGTCCATAAAGGGATTCAAAGATGTCCTGCCGCGGCAGGCTTCCCTCAGGCGCTTTCTTGAGACGACCGCCCGGGAGGTCTTCAGCCTTTACGGATTTTACGAAATAAGAACCCCGGTTGTTGAATTTACCGAGGTGTTTCAGAGAGGAATAGGCGGTTTTACTGACATTGTGGAGAAAGAGATGTATTCGTTTGAAGACAGGGACGGCTCAAGCATCACTCTCCGCCCTGAAGGCACGGCGGGTGTTGTGAGAGCTTTCATTGAGAATTCGCTTCACCGCTCCTCGGCGGTGAACAAGCTGTGTTACTTCGGGGAGATGTTCAGACACGAAAAACCGCAGAAGGGCAGGATGAGGGGCTTCAGCCAGATAGGAGCGGAGTTTTTCGGCCCGGACGCGCCTTCGGCGGATTGCGAGATGCTTGCAATGCTCTGGCACTTTTTTGTAAAGGCGGGTCTCTCCGGCAAATTGGAGATGGAGATAAACTTCATCGGGAATCCGGAAGAGAGAGACAGGCTGAAAGAGGAGCTCGGGAGATACCTTTCCTCGGTGAGCGATTTGCTGTGCTCCGAATGCGTAAGAAGAATGAAAAAGAGTCCGCTCAGGGTTTTTGATTGCAAGGATGAGGCTTGCTCCGCCGCCACCGCGGACGCCCCGACCATAGACCGCTTTCTTTCCGCAGACAGCCTGCGGAGGTTTGACAAACTGAAGGAGATGCTTGAGGAACTCTCGGTTCCTTTCAAGGTGAACGGCAGGATTGTCAGGGGTCTTGACTACTACACCGGAGCCGTCTTTGAAGTCAGAGCGCCGGGGCTCGGGGCTCAGAACGCCGTTGCGGCGGGCGGGAGATACGACTTGCTTGTTGAGATGCTCGGAGGGCCGCCGGTTCCGGCCACCGGGTTTGCTGTCGGTGTGGAAAGGGCCGCCCTGCTTCTGGATGAGCGGGGGTGGAGCCGGGAGGAGAGCTCACCTCTGGTTTTTGCCGGATGGATCGGGGAGAAATCCTTCGGAAGCGCTTTTGTTCTTTCTTCGCATCTGCGCAAGCTTGGAATGCGGGTCTGGATTGAGCATTCGGAGCATTCAATAAAGAGTCAGATGAAAAGGGCGGACAGGATGGGCGCCGGTCTTATGGTGATAATAGGCCCCTCGGAGATGAGTGGTGGGATTGTCAGACTCAGGGACATGAAGAACGGCTCCGAGAGAGAGCTTTCTGCGGACTCCGCTCCGTGTGAGATAGCAAAGGCGGCTTCGGGGTGTCGTGTCGTCTGACTCTTATGCCTGCAAGAAAAATTCATTATGGCTGGGTCATAGTGGCCGCCGCTTTCTGCCTTATATTCCTTGACGGGCTTCTGCTCTACACTTTCGGGGTTTTCAAACCGCACTTGAGCGAAGCCGTACGGCTTTCGGAAACCGTTGTTTCTTCCATCTTCTCGCTGCGTTGCGTTGTCCTTGCTTTTTCCATGCCCCTTGCGGGCAGGCTTGCGGAGAGGTATGACCCCCGTTGGCTCATAATCGGAGGGGGAGCCATCGTGTTTCTGGGAGTTTTTCTCACCGGCACGGCGGACACTACGTTTGAGCTTTACCTTTATTACGGCTTTCTTGTCGGTCTCGGAGACGGAGCCTTCTACACTCTTCCGGTGGCGATAATAAGCAGATGGTTCAGGAAGGACAGAACCCTTGCCATAGGAGTCGCCACCACCGGAGTTCCGATGAGCGGTTTTGTTTTCTCCCCGTTCAGCGCATGGCTCATACATTCCTACGGACTCGCAAACGCCTTTTACATTATCGCGTTTGTAATCTTTCTTATTTCCCTTTCGGCTCTTGCGCTGAGGAGAGACCCGAGTGATGTGGGCGCGGTTCCAGTCGGGGCTTGCGCGGGAGATGTTCGCGCTGATGCCGATGCCGGGAGTGTGAGAGCGCTTGACGCTGTCCGGCAGTCCGCTTTCTGGATTCTCTACTTTGTCTTCTGGGCCGGATTCAACGCATTTCTGATAGTTGTCATCAACCTCTACGATTTCTCCATAGACTCCGGCCTGAGCACGGTTGCGGCGGCCGTTCCGCCTTCTTTGATAGGGATCGGGAGCATTGTGGGAAGGATCTTTTTTTCCGGATATGCGGTCAGATTTCTGCAAGAGAGGAAGGTGCTTTTTATCTGCTATCTCTGTCAGGCTCTGACCGTTCTGCTCGTTATCTTTTTTGCCAAGGTCTGGGTGTTCTACGTTTTCGGATTTTTCTTCGGTTTCTTTTACAGCGGCTGGGTTCCGATGTTTCCGACAATGCTCGGAAACTTTTACGGGCTCAGAGAGCTTGGAACTATCTTCGGTTTCTTCGGCAGCGGTTTCTCTCTCGCCGCGCTCACGGGTCCCATAACGGCGGGAATCCTGCTTGATTACCTCGGAAGCTACGACATGCTTTTTCTGCTTGCAACTCTCTTCTGCGCGGTCGCCGCGCTGATGACTTTTCTTATCAGACCTCCGGCTTCCAAGCCGTGCGCGGGGGTGTAGCGGGTGTCTTTTGTTTGCGTCTGCGGCTCTGATATGATTCTTCCGGTGATTCTTGGAGGCGGTGTATGTTCGGGATAGGAAGCGCTGAGATTCTGATAGTTTTCCTTGTTGCGGTTATTCTGATGAAGCCTGAGGATTTTGTCCGGCTCGCCGCTTTTGCGGGCAGAAGTATCAGGGAGCTCAGGGCTTTGAAAGGAGAGCTGTCCGACAGCATAGAGTATCCGGATGAAAAAGATAACAAACATCTGCCGGACCATAAAACGGAAGGCTCTTAACCCGCCGTCCCGGGCGTAAGCCCGCGGGGCGCGCAGCCGCTTTTGCGCCCGTCCGCAGTTTGCCAATACCTTGCCGTCTGGATACAATCCGTGACACCTGCCCCCCCCCAGATAGCAAATGCCAAAACTCGTCATTGACGGCAAAGAGATAGAAGTTGAGGAAGGTATAAACCTTATACAAGCCTCGGAGCGCGCGGGTGTGCAGGTTCCTCATTTCTGCTACCATCCCTCGCTCAGTGTCGTCGCTCAGTGCAGGCAGTGCCTTGTTGAGATTGACGGAATCCCGAAGCTGACTCCGGCCTGCAATACGCGGGTTTCCGAAGGGATGGTTGTTCATACCTCTTCCCAACGCGCGATTGAGGCGAGGAGGGCGGTGGTTGAGTTCACTCTGATAAACCACCCTCTTGACTGTCCGGTCTGCGACAAAGGCGGCGAATGCCCTCTGCAGCTTACGACCGTCTCTCACGGCAGGGATTACAGCAGGTTTGAATCTCCCGCGGAAAAAAAGGTCAGAAGAAAACGTTACCTCAGCAGCCGCATAGTTTATGACCCGAACCGTTGCATAATGTGCACAAGATGCGTGCGTTTTACCGATGAGGTTACGAAAACCGGCGAACTGGGTTATGAAAACCGCGGTTTCAAAAAGCGCATAACCATTTTTCCCGGGGTTGAGCTGAACAATGAGATGTCCGGCAATGTTGTTGATCTGTGTCCCGTCGGAGCCCTTCTGACCGAGGATTCACTTCATCAGGAAAGAGTCTGGTATATGAATTTCACCGATACCGTATGCCCGCTCTGCAGTAACGGATGCAACATAACTGTCGGCTCAAACCTTCGCGAGGGAAGGATAATGAGGGTTCGCCCCAGAGTGAATATGGATGTCAACCGGTATTGGATATGCGACAGGGGCAGGTTTGAGTTCGGAGATGCTCAAAAGCCTGAAGGAAGGCTCAGGGAGCCGATAAGGAAACTGTCTGAGGACTCTTACGACACTGTTTCGTGGGACGGTGTCGCAACGGCTTTCCGGGAGGCTTTTTCCGGAGCCGGCGGCGAGACGGCTTTTGTGGGTTCCCCGCGGCTTACAAACGAGGAGCTCTATCTTCTTCTCAAACTGTCGGAGACTCTCGGCGTTGCAAGGTTTGTTTCGTATTCGGCTGACCCTCCGGCGGAAAAGAAGTTCGGCATAATCAGCTCCGACCCTTTTCCAAACAGCGCCGGAGTGAGGGACCTGGTGCCGGTTTGCGGAGTCGATGCGACGGACGGCCTTATTGACGCTTTGACCGGCGGAAGCATCCGCTCAATGTTTGTTGTCCGTGAAGACATCCTCCTGCTCGCCGGAGAGTCCCGCAGACGCGATGTTGCCGAAGCTCTGTCACGTTTGTCCTTCCTTGCGGTTCTTGACACCCATCTCACTCCGACCGCGCGCTTTGCCCACCTGATTCTTCCCGGCGCGACAACATATGAAAATGACGGAACCTTTACGAACGACACCGGCAGGGTTCAGATAGTGCGGAAATCAATTGACTCTCCCGGAAACGCCAAGGAGGGCTGGAAGATTCTGACCCGTCTTGGGAGGTCTGTTTCGGACGAATTTTCCAGTGAGTCTCCGGCGGAGATAATGGGTGAGATTTCTTCAAGGTTCAAATCCTATGAGTCGTTCACCTACGGCCTCATAGACTTCCTTGGAATGAAAAAATCCGATGCTTCAAAATCCGTTGCTGTTTGAACTGGCTCTTGCCACCGCCAAATCGGTGTTTTTAATCGGAGCCGTGTTGACTTCCGTGGTCTATCTCGTGCTTGCCGAAAGACGCGTGAGCGCCTTTATTCAGGACAGGCTCGGTCCCAACAGGGTCGGCCCGTTCGGCATGCTTCAGCCTCTTGCCGACGGCATTAAGTTTGTGTTCAAAGAAGACACCGTTCCGTCCGGGGCGAACAAGACCATCTACTCTCTTGCTCCGGCTTTCTCCCTCGTCTCCGCAATCGCCGCTCTGGCCGTGATTCCTTTCGGAAGGGGAGTTGAAACCGACCTGATGGGGCTTTTGGCAAGTCCGGTTTTCATCACCTTTCAGATTGCGGACATTGACGCCGGGGTTCTCTATGTTTTTGCCGTAAGCTCTCTGGGCGTTTATGGAATCATCCTTGGCGGCTGGTCTTCAAACAGCAAGTATTCACTGCTCGGCGGGATGAGGGGAATCTCTCAGATGATAAGCTACGAACTTGCGCTTGGTCTCTCCATTGTGGGAGTCGTTGCCGCTTCGGGTTCGCTCAGGATAACAGACATTGTGGAAAGTCAGGCGCACACCTGGTTTATCTTCCCGCAGTTCATCGGGTTTGTTGTTTTCCTGATAGCTTCCTTTGCCGAAACCAACCGGCTTCCCTTTGACATACCCGAAGCCGAGCCCGAGATTGTGGGCGGATATCACACCGAATACAGCGGTATGAAGTTTGCGATGTTCTTTGTCGCCGAATATACGCACATGATAGTCGCCTGCTGTCTTGTGACCGCTCTTTTCCTCGGCGGCTGGTATCCGGTTCCATGGCTCGGATGGGGAGGCATAGACACCGTTGCGCACTGGTATCTGCCTCCTCTTGTGTTTATTGCAAAAACCGCTTTTCTGCTTTTCTTCTTTATCTGGGTGAGGTGGACTCTTCCGCGCCTCCGCTCCGACCAGGTTATGAAGTTCGGGTGGAAGGCGCTTCTTCCCCTCTCGGTTGCCAACATCGTTGTAACCGTTGTTTTTATGGCGCTGAGAGGGTCATGAGCACGGTTGCGGTAATCGGCTCCGGCGCGGTCGGTCTTTACTACGGCTCACGGCTTGCGCAAGCCGGCAACGAAGTAAAATTTCTGATGCGGCGCGATTTTGAAGCCGTCTCAAAAAACGGCCTCACCGTCCGCAGCAAAGACGGAGATTTCCGGCTTGACAGTCCCCTTGCGTTCCGCCGCAGCGAGGAAATCGGCTCTGTTGACTGGGTTATCTGCTCGCTCAAGGCGCCGGCTCTGGATGTTGCGCGCCGGCTCACCGCGCCTGTTGTCGGAGACCGGACGCGGCTGCTTGTGATGATGAACGGCATAGGAATTGAGGAGTTTTTTTCGCGGTGGATTGATCCGGAGCGGATATTCGGCGCCACGGTGTTTGCATGCATAAACAGGGGAGAGCCCGGAACTGTCCGGCATCTGGATTACGGCTCTCTGACGGTCGGGCATTTTCTCAACCATCCCGGTTGCGCAAACGAGGCGGCGCGTCTGTGGGACGGGGCGAAGGTGGAAGTGAGCGCAACGGACAATCTTCTCAAAGAGCGCTGGATAAAACAGTGCTGGAACATTCCTTTTAACGGTCTCGGAGTCGTGGCCGGGGGCGAGGCGACAAGCTTTATTCTGAACAACGCCGGACTGCGCGAGGCGGTGAAAGAGATTCAGCGTGAAGTTATTGCGATTGCAAACGCAGACCTTGCCCGCTCCGCAAGTCCCGAGTTCCTTGACGCGGGAAATATAGTTCGCGCTATGATACAAAGCACCGAAGAAATGGTGGACTACCGTTCAAGCACAATAGTTGATTTTCTGCGCGGCAGTCCGATGGAGGTGGACGCCATATTTTCCGAAACAGTCCGTCGCGCGGAGAAGTATGGGGTTGATGCTCCTTATACGAGACTTCTGACCGCCTTTATGGAAGCGTTTAACAGCAAACTTCATTGAGAGAATAAAAGGAGAGTTTCATGAACGACAGCAATTCCGCAGAAAAAGACAACAGGCACAGGCTGATACTCGCTCTTGACATGCCCTCGGTTCGCACCGCGGCGGTTTTTGCTCTGGGCTGTGTGGGAAGGGTTGCGGCATACAAAGTCGGCCCCATAATGTTTTTTGCGGAGGGGCCCAAGTGTGTCGGATGGCTTCAGGACAAATGCGGCGGCCGGGTTTTTCTTGACCTTAAGTTTCACGACATTCCCAACACCGTTGCCGGGGCGGTTTCCCGGATATCCCATCTGGGAATTGATATGTTCACCGTTCATTCGCTCGGCGGCGAAAAGATGATAAGGGCGGCGGTTGAAACAGCGCGAGAGGGCGCCGACAGGCTCAATCTGACACCTCCGAAAGTGATAGCGGTAACCGTTCTCACAAGCCACGATAAGGCTGAGGCGGCAAAGCTTTTCGGCGCGGCGGATGTTGAGACCGCCGCGCTGAAACTTGCGGAAATTGCGGATAAGGGCGGCGCGGACGGTCTTGTGTGTTCGGGCGCGGAGATTGCGCCTATTAGAAGAGAGTTTGAAGGCAGATTCAGACTTATCGTCCCCGGAGTGCGGTTTGACGGTTCGGACTCCGATGACCAGAGCAGGGTTGTTACGCCGAAAGAAGCGATTGATGCGGGCGCGGACTACATTGTGGTCGGCAGGGCGGTTACCGGAGCAAAAGACCCGGTTGCGGCTCTTGATAAAATTGCTGGGACGGTTTGAAAATGCCTGACAGGATGAAAAACGACAAAGCAAAACGCAACAAATCTTCATCCCGTGTTCCTCGGGAAAGGTCTGGAAAGCCCGAACTGTTTATTGATTCTTATAACTTGAAGCAGTTTTCGGCTTTTTGTCTTGCGTCAAACTGGGCTTGTAACCAGTGGAAGACAATCTCCAAATCACAGAATTTTTTCAAGCTTGTAGGGCGGAATTTTCGTGATGGAAAAACTTTTTATCCCGTTGATGAGAATTTTTTAGAAAAGATACGCAACTTTTTCTCTCATACCGTTGCCTCTCCGATACCCGAACTCGGAAAGAGTGAAACCGATTCTCTCAGGAAAGTCCTGCTCAACTCTCTGGTGGAGATTCTTGATGTTCGTCAAGGGAATTTGGAGGAAGGGGTTGAGGAATGTCTTAAGAAATACCGGCAAGATGACGAAGGTCTCAATAAACTGTTTGATTTTGAGAAACCGGGTCAGCCTGAAACAGCCTTTATGCTTTCAGCTTTCCTCACAAGCTCTCAAGTGGAGTTTTTAATCCGGAGAATTTATTTCGGCGAAAAAAGCGGAAATAAAGACAAAGAGGGAAACTGGGAAGACACTCCTCTTACCGCCGCGCGCAAGAAAGTATTAAAGACTCTGTCTTCTCCGGACAATGTGGTTCTACGGCAGTCTGAAAATGAACAGTGGCTTAAGCCAAAGCATGAGCAGGGTCTCGCAATCTGGCAGTTGCTGTCTGAGTATGAGGAAGGAGAAAAGGAAGACGAGGATTTTCCTCAGGATTCATATTTGATGAGGCAACTTCTCTCATTCGTTGAGCATCATAAAATCCTGCCCGGAGTCTCTTTTGCCCGCCGTGAGACAATTCTTGATGGTCAGGGTAAGAAAACCGTGCAGCGCGCATTCTCTTCCAAACCAAGCAAAAACCCTCCCACAATTCGCTTTAACACTGTGGAAATTAGCTGTGACGAAAGCGGTGAGGGGGGAACAATGGGCTTGAACGCCCTGAAATATATTGTTGCCGCTCACCTTTGCGACAAGAGTTCAGCAGACGGCAAGAGTCCGGCAGAGTGGGTGAAATGTTGGTATAAGGAAAACAGTGATTATCCATGGAGACGCATCAAAGATTCCGGCAATGGCAAGTCTCTGAAAGATAGGGTTGCTTCACGGTTGGAATACCTGCGGGGTCTTTGTCAAAAAGAGCCGGGGAATCTGCAAGAGCAAATTCGTTTTATTTGCCTTTTTATCAACCTTGCCTACAAAGACAAGTATGGAAAACCTCTTGGCTCCAATAAATATGAGGAACTGGAAGACAAGGTGCGGCATTATAGAAAAACGGAACTGCGCCCCTATCTTGAGGAGGATCTGAAGATTCTTGATGTTAACGGTATTAAACTCGGCCGCGGGGACGATAAGAGATTCAGGCATATTATCAAGGATGAGAGGATACAAGATCTCTGGAAAACTCTGAATAAAGCCTACGGAGACTGGTTGGATGGTTGCAGAGAGCGAATTCATAAACAGAACGAGGAAGACTTGCGAAGCCTCGGCGCAAGGATTGGTTTGAGAAAAGCGCGCGAAGGTGAAAGGAAAAAACCGAAATTCCCGGTGGGAATCAGAGATTCGGATATCAGGAAGGAGTTTTTCGCCTCTAATGATGGCAAGCCTCTCCGGTTTAAGGATGTTGTTTTAAGAGAACTGCATTTTCCATGGACGAAAAAAGGTTATGAGGATGCCGGAAGAAAGCAGACTGAGAAACGGGCGCGTATCAACCTTCTTTCCGCAATGGCTTGGAACACGGTTAAAAATTTGCTTCCTGACCCTGACAGAGCCAAATACGACAAAACCCAAGGAGGGATTCCTGATATCAGGAGACTTGTCATTAAGATAAACACAGGCAACCACTTTGTTACTCTTAAACTTTCCAAGTCGTGGCGTAATATGGCGCACTACAAGAGGGATTTTTTGGAGAATCTGATTAAAGGTTATCTGAACAAAAAGAAAGAGGTTCCTCTGTTTGCTGCTGATGAGAAGGAAGGCGGTTTTTCCGTTGAAAGCGCTATTAAGAGTATGACAAGCGAAAGATATACGCTCATTCAAGCCATTCTCTGCTGGGAGAAGGGCTTTCTGCAAAGTAGAAACATCAGTCCCAATGAAAAAGGCTACATAAGTTTCGACAGAATACTGAAAGACGCTGGGTTGCCGCCTGAGGCTGAGGGAAAAATCAAAGAGATGAGGAACAAAGCTTTCCACGATGCTTTGACTGAAGAGAGATTTTCAACTGTTCCAAAGCCGATTAACTACAGAAAGTTGGAGGAAAAAAGAGAGCAAAGACGTAAACGGCAGAAAAAGCAACATATTGTCCATAAGCGGGAAGGTTGACCCTGTTTTTTTATATGTCATAATCTCATCGGGTCTGCTTATCAGCTAGTAGGTTAACCGGCATCGGTCGGAGACACCTACTAAATGGTGGGTAAGCCGACCTCTCGGTCGCTGAATTGATAGCGTTTATCGTCGGAGACACCTACTAAATGGTGGGTAAGCCGACCTGCAAGCTGCAAACACTGTTGACATTGTAAGTCGGAGACACCTACTAAATGGTGGGTAAGCCGACCCATCAAAGTACGCGCAAACATACCTATGCCGTCGGAGACACCTACTAAATGGTGGGTAAGCCGACCGCAGGGCTAACTGCCAGCGCGTGCAAATCTGGTCGGAGACACCTACTAAATGGTGGGTAAGCCGACCGATTTGCTGATTGGCAATGTTACCTACCTCGTCGGAGACACCTACTAAATGGTGGGTAAGCCGACCGTTCAACCGCCTGCGCACATTATGGAGGAAGTAATAATATGGCCGGATAAGGTGGGTAAGCCGACCGTTCAACCGCCTGCGCACATCTTTCAACAGTCGGAGACACCTACTAAATGGTGGGTAAGCCGACCTCATAGAACCAGTGATACGAAATGTTACTGTCGGAGACACCTACTAAATGGTGGGTAAGCCGACCTGCTTGTCCGCAACAGATTCTTTTTTAATCGTCGGAGACACCTACTAAATGGTGGGTAAACCGACCTTCTTTTTAACATCAAAGCCTTCAGAGAGCGCATTTCTCACGCATGCGCGCCTTATGCTCAAATATGAATTGCGGCTGGCAATGTTAATCGCTCAGACAGATGTTTTTTTCGATTAAAGGGGCTATAATCAAACCTTGAATTCCAAGAAGGTTCTCGCAATTATGGGATTTGTGTTCCGTTTCTCTTTCTTTTTCAGCCTGCTTCTTGTGTCAGGCGTTGCCCGCGGTGATGTCGTGAATGAGTACCGCCCCACCGGCTTCAACACTTTTTTTGCCGTTACCTATATAAGTGAAAAGGAAAAGTCACCCTTCTCCACAACAAAAAACCGGGGCATTGAAACATTCTCCGAATACGATCTCCACAAAAATCTGATATTGACCACGCGCAGCACATGGGGCCGGACTAAAATTTCGGAGCGCAAAGGCGAGGGTGAATGGGAGACCCTTACCCGGAATTCCCGAATCGCTTCCGTCGGCATTCGCGCGCGTTTTTTCCCGGGTGAGATGCTGAAAAATCCGATAGTTGGCGACAAACTGACCGTGGGATTCAAAACAAACCTCGTTCATCGCAAAAAATACGGGGGCATAACCGGTGTCAGCTACAGGTTTATGCCGATAGTTTCACTCACTGCAAACCGCTATCTGAATATCCGCTACCTCTATGAGTTTGACTATATTCCGAGCGGCTCCATTGAAGAGTCTAATTCCTCCAGAACGGACAAAGAAACCGCCTTGTATCTCCGCGGGGTGATGCCTTTTGACCTGTTGGGGTTTGATCCCGGAGCGCTGGGCCTCGGCCTCATATATGAAGTGAAGGCGGCAACCGGAGTCGGCAGCGGCAAGAAGATAGATTACAGCTATGAACACAGTCTCGGAATCGGCAGCGACAAAAGACCGATACCGACTTTCAGAGTCGCACGCGTCTATCAGAACGGCAAATGGGGAATGTGGACCTTCTCGCTTGTCTGGCACTTTAACTCTCCCACCTTGTCGGAGCTTGGCATTGTCTCTGACACATAAGAGATATGAGCAGTTTTAATTTTCACCGACATTTTTCCCGTCCCGCAGTTTTCTGGGCAGCCCTGTTTGTTCTGGCGTTTGGAGCAGTGAGTTGCGGCAAAACATCCGCGGACCGCTCCCGCGGTCTCGGAAGCGTGAGCGAGCGCGAGATGACCGTGGGAATTGTTCAAAGGGATATAAGGCACGGGATGAGTCAGGCGGATGTCGCGCAGGCTCTCGGCTCTCCCAACATCGTAACCCGTGATTCGGACGGCTTTGAAACCTGGATATATGACAAAGTAGCGAGTGAGGCTTCATATTCCAAGGGTGAAAGCGGAACGGGGCTGATACTTTCGCTTTTCTGGACAAGCGGCAAAAGCTCCTCGTCAAGCTCATCCGCACAGAGAACCCTGACCGTGGTTATCAAGTTTAACGAACAGCAGAAGGTGAAAACCTTCACCTATCACTCAACCAAGTTCTGATTTTCGGTGAGAGCGCGTTTCAGAATAAAAAGTTTGTTGCCCGTTGCCGCGTTTCTTCCCCTGCTTCTGGGCTCATGCTCTTTTCTTCCCGCCCCGGAACCGAAGATGACGCAGCTTCAGTTGCGCCAGATGCAGACCCGTGAGTATGACGCTCCGAGACAGCTTGTTATGGAGGCGGCGGTTGCGGTTTTACAAGATGAGGGATACATAGTCAAAAACGCTGACAGCAGTCTTGGAATTCTGCTTGGCGAAAAGACAGTGGATATGGAATCCCGCTGGGCGAAATTTTACTCGGTCTTTAATGACGGTTCGCAGCTGTGGGACACAAACAGCGTTCACGAAATTTCAATCAACGTTCAGCAGTTCGGCAAAAAATCAAAAGTGAGGGTTATCTCTCAGGTAAAAACCTATAACAACAGAGGCGCGGTATCCCGGGTGTATCAGGTAAAAAGCGAAAACTTCTATCGGGATGTGTTCTCAAAGATAGACAAGGGGATTTTTCTGCGCAAGCAGAATCTCTGAAACATCCAAGGCTGTCTGTTGCCTGAAAAGTTCCCCCGCTCTCCTCGCCTTTGACAAGCGGAGCCTTCCGGGCTTCTGTTTTTTCAGCCTTCCGGCTTCCGGTTCACCGTCCCTTTCTGTCGCCGGATAGTTTAGCGGGAGCAGGCGCGGTTATTCCGGATTTTGAGACGGCGGGCATTTCAGTTCAGCAGCTCCGCGGGGTCTGTAAATTCCCTGCCCTGAGCCTGCGCAACCGCCTCATAACACAGGCGGCCGTCGTGTATGTTCAGCCCGCCCAGAAGATGCGGGTCCTGCCGCATTGCTTTCTTCCAGCCCTGATTGGCAATGCTGAGCGTGAACGGCAGTGTTGCGTTATTCAGCGCATAGGTTGAGGTTTGCGGCACGGCTCCGGGCATATTTGCAACGCAGTAATGCACCACCCCGTCCACTGTAAAAGTCGGGTTTTCATGAGTGGTCGGTCTGGATGTCTCCACGCATCCGCCCTGATCAATCGCCACATCCACAATCACCGAGCCCGTTTTCATTTGCCGGACAATGTCGCGTGTAACGAGCTTCGGCGCGCTGTCTCCGGGCACCAGCACCGCGCCAATAACAAGGTCTGACTCTGCGCAGTATTTTTCAATCGCTTCGCGTGTGGAATAGACACAGTTCGCCTTGCCGGCAAACTCCACATCCAGCTGGCGCAGTTTTGCGATGGAGCGGTCAAGAATCGTAACATTGGCTCCCATTCCGCGCGCAATATAAGCGGCGTTCTGTCCCACCACTCCGCCGCCGATGACCAGCGCTTTTGCGGGCTCGGTTCCGGGGACGCCGCCCATAAGAACACCCATTCCTCCCTGCGCGCGCTCAAGGCAGTGAGCGCCCGCCTGCACGGCAAGTCGTCCCGCCACTTCGCTCATCGGAGCAAGCAGCGGCAGGCTGCCGCCCGGTCCCGTAACCGTTTCGTATGCGATTGCCGTAACGCCGGAGGCAAGCAGCAGCTCTGTCTGCCGGGGGTCGGGGGCAAGGTGGAGGTAGGTGAACAGGGCTTGTCCCTTCCTGAGCTGCCGGCATTCATCGGGTTGAGGCTCCTTGACCTTCACAATCATCTCATTTTCCGCATAAATCCGCTCATTGCTTTCGCTGATTTGCGCCCCCGCCGCCTTGTAATGCGCATCGGTCAGACCAATCCCCTCCGCGGCTCCGCTTGTGACGCTGACCTTGTGCCCGTGCGCAACAAGCTCCTTTACGCTTGCGGGACTCAAGCCCACGCGGTATTCATGGTTTTTTATCTCTTTTGGAACGCCGATTTTCATTTGTTTGTCCTCAGTTGTAAAAAAGATAACTAAACGCCGTTAATTTTGGCAATAAAGACGGGTTTGCGCAAGATGGGGACTTGCGGGTTAAGAGATGGCGGTTTCCAGCCGGTTACCCGTCCCCAAACATCTTAATCAAGTCCGCAAAGGTTTTTGGAGTGTGTTTTTTGAAACCGGCTTCTTCAATAAAAAGCGAGCCGACAGAGTATTCCGGAGCAAATTTTTCAACATCCCGGCGCCAGTGTAGCAGGCGTTTCTGTTTTCTGATGTCGTTTTCGTCCGTGCGCCCTTTTGTTTCCACAATCCAGACTTCCCCTTGGTCATTGCGAACCAGAAAATCGGGAAAATAGTTGGCGATTTTGCCATCGGTTTTGACATAATCCAGACGGAAATTGACGGCAAAATAGTTCTTGGCAAAAGAAACCACATCGGGGCAGTTGTCCAGAAACTTCGCAAATTCGTATTCCAGAGAAAAATTTTCGGCAATCAGGTTTTGCGGGCTTTTCTCCGGCATATAGGAATACTTGGGAGGTTTCATCGGAAAGGGTCTCATATCCGTTACTTTCAGCTCATCCGGCATCCCGGTCTGGGGGGCTTTCTCAGTGAGCAGTGACCTGATTGCCTTATCAAAGCTATCCATTATCGCTTTGACTGCCGGCGGTTCCGCAAGATTGCGGATAGTGTCTTTGGAGTCCAAATCGATGGTTTTGCCGAACAGGCGGTCGCGAATGAAGTCCCGCACTACCTCATAAAGAAAATCGTATTGGCTGAACAGCCGGTGAGCGCCCATGACGGAGCGGGTGAAATAGCCGATAACGCGGCTGTAATCATCAACCGGGTTTCCGCTCAGCTTTGTTGTATGGC
>JAOWAR010221491.1:0-14475 GCA_028571005.1 Clathrina lutea | reverse complement strand
TGAGACTACTCGGCAGCAAGGCTGCTAGAGGCTGTTAACGATAACCATTGTTGTTTTCGGGCACTATTTGTGTCAAATCCTCCCTCCTCGTTTTCCAACTTCATCATTGACACAATGATAAATCAAAACGCTTCGGGCAAAGTTGCCCTTCTTCCGTCTGTTTCTGGAAAGGAAAGACATGGACTGTTAGATCGATAAACAAATTAAAAAACGGGCTAACGGTGATCTACTCAGACCGTATTAGGTCCTACGAAAAATAAGGTACAACCCGGATAAGTCTAAAGCAGTTAAAAGCACTCTACTCTCAAGAAAACCAATTTCAAAGTCCATTAGTTGCAATTATTTGAAGTTATGATGATCATTGTATATTATGAATATTTGTTTGTTCTTATATTTACTAATCATATATCATGATGATGGTTATCTCTCTGTTACACGTCAATGAAATTATCCGCCTTGCTTCGCCTGTCACACTACTGTGTGCCCTCTACCTTTCTTGCGTATGTTGTTGCTTTCTTTTACATATCTCCTCGCCAGAAAATAATTTGTGCACGGTGCGCGCATCAAAACTCATCTTGTGAGGTACTTATTGATTTTGAGGTAGATTGACTTTTTTTCTTATGTACTCGATATCAACAAACAAAACAAAAAAAAACGACACACAGTCATCACATTTTTCGGCGTTTCTGTGGTGTGGGTGTGTGCCACTTGTTGGCACAGCGCTCCTCGTTATATCCTTCTAATTTATAAAATGGGATTGATGGCGGCTGAAGGAATTCTATACGTCAATATCTGTGCTTGATTGTCTATTGTCGGTGGCAGTAGTTTCAGTCAGCAACTCTTCAAACTCTGGTGAGTTCGATGGCTGGGTATCATGTCGCATGGAACGGCCGTCTGATGAGGAAGTGTACCACTGTCCCCCTCTGTGTGCAGAGTGTTTTCCTACTCAATGTCTGCACTTTTTCCTACACACGCAGAGGCTGATAGCTTGCCGGTCCTGAACTTTTGTCCTCTGTCAGCTGCGTATCAGGTACCAGTACTGTCTCTGGACTGGCTGCTGCACCCTCCATGGGAACTTTTTTGATTGTTGATGCCCTTGCTTCTTGCACTATCTTCGACATGATTTCATAGGCCTTTATTGCCTGGTCTCAAAAGCCAAAATAATAATCAAAACAATAATTACCATGCAAACATGAGAGTATGAAGGCACTTATGTGCAGGTGGTGGTCATTGCAGAATTGCCCATAATCACTCCGCTTGCACACTTACCAGCATGCTCCAAGGCTTCCTCTTCATTTCGTTTCACAACCTGCAGCAGTTGCTCAAGCTCCTTTAATTCCACCAAAGCGTCCCCTCCCGTTGCCATCGTTATCAATCGCTACAAATGTTTAAACTGGCCGGTGATGAAGACCTTTAAGAAGTTTCTACCACTCTGACGTTGAACTTTGGGATCAACCTGCCACAGATCATCGATGTACGAGGTAGCCATACTGCATAGCATTGAGCATGCTCAGTCTCTTGCCATGAGCCTTATCTGGAAAGAGTGTACTACCTCTCCAATTCCTTTTAAAGCAAATGCATGGCAATCACGAAGATTATTCGTGATGAAGTGACATTTCCTTATTACAAAGATTGTTATCCGGGTATCGTAATGTCAATGCTTCTGTCCAGCGTAGTACTGCTAGTAGAAAAAAAAAACAGTTCAGACCGCTGATACTCTTCTATTTAAGACAGGAAAGGAGAAGTACTAGAAAAATATGTGAAACTAGTTCAGACGACTGCGATGGTAACCCTAACAGGAGGAGCGACCTCGAATATTAGAGTGCAGTCTTATCTACAGCGCCACATGATGCGAAAGAAGATTGATGCTCTTAGAAAGAGTTCTATCATAGTCGCTGTCCAGCCACGGGAGGAAAAAAATGAGGGCCAAACAAAGGAACAACCGCCCGTTGCCTGACTGAAGGAGGAACATAGCTGTCAGCATGCTTTCTTCCTGGACGAGAAGCTCCACGGCAGGCGAGCCATTTTTTCAGCTGCTCTGGCACCGTCGATAAGTCGGGATCCCGCCCGTGCAGTGATGCTCCAGGAACGTCCTTCTCCGTCAGAACGTATGCCTCAATCGACACGAAAACCTCAAAATTCACCATCAAGTCACCATATCCACATTCACCGAAGTACTTGGCCAGCGTGCTGGACACCCATTAGGTTCGGCGGCTGTCGTCTAAATTTAGCCATTACATAATGCGCAAAACAAGTATTCTGTGTGATGGCGAGTGTCATGTATGATGGTGTGAATGAGTGGAATGTATGATGATGTGAATGAGTGGAATGTATCATGATGTGAATGAGAGGTAGGAGTTGTCAAAAGGAAGAAACCACCTCTAAGTTCTTTGTTGCGACGGTTCAGAGAAGGAGAAAAAATTTTAGTGGCCATTGGCTCCTCAACATGCGGTATCAGCCTTTCTATATCGTTGGCCTTAAGCGAACATTCTAAAATTCCAACAGCGGCTCGTGGCGAAGTGTTTAGTACACAGTGCACCCCGAATGCCGAGGAAGCGTCGAGGCTCTGAGCTGATCTGAGGTTTTTGTGGAAGTTAATTTTTTATGGGCCATTTAAGTTTTTTGCTGTTTCTGGAAGTTTAGGTCGACATGTGAAATTAAGCTCCACTGACAATTTTTCAAGCCCAGTTGCAGTAACAACGGCGCCGGCTGCAATCGTCATTGAATTGAGAAAGCCATTGGGGTAACTCCCTTGGTTTGCACACAAAGGGGACATCAACAAACGGTCCGAAAAGTCCGTTTATGCCCTTTTGTCAAAGAACAAACATTTGGAAGGGTTGATGTGCAAGGGTCAGACAAAGCTTGAGCCTTTACTCTTCCAATACCAGTAACGGAACCTCTCAATTCGTCAAACACACTTCGCATACATGCAAACAACAACAAGATACATAGGGTCACCATGCATCAAAATATATTATATCGCACTCAAGGTCGATACGTTCTTCACCTAACATGTGGACTCGTGCTTGCAGAGAGCGTCAAGGAAACATTTCGTCCCATGCTCCCCTTGATAATGGAGTGGCTTTGAGTAAAGAAAATGAAAGTCAGTTGGACCTGAAATAATCACTCCTCGAACTGAGTTGTTGTTCTAAGTTGACTTCCAGCTTGCCGTTTGACCGCTTCAAGCCGTCTGCCTGCCCTCCCTCGAACGCTAACGGGAAATGTCGATGCTTCAAATGGTTAGCTAACCGTCGAGGCGTCGTAATGTTTGGCCGACATATACCGCTGACCCTATGCCTGCAGAGTATACTTTGCCGAGCTCTGCTGACCTCACTTCCCGGCGCTGGCGATCTTTCATGAAACGCCTTCCAGTCGTAGCCTGGGTCTCTTCACGAAAGCCATCAGGGTGTTTCAGCGGACATTGACAAGCCGGGCGAGAAGGTCATGCCTCTTCGACATGCTACAAACAACGAGACTGAATCTGTCGTGATGAAGGGAATCTTAGTAGTGTGCGAGTATTCTTTCCCGGTTTTGGCTTCTTCCCTTTGAATGCCCTCTTCTTACATGGGTTTAAGCTCACTTTGGCGCGCCGCATAGGTTAAGCTCCGTTCAGCGCGCCGCATGGGTTAAACTCCGTTCAGGGGTGAAGCTCCGTTCCGTGCGCCGTATTTTAATTGCTTGAGGATGATTCTCTTGATCGAACGAGGCTTGTGCGATAAATAGTGGAGATTCGTAGGGTGAGAATGGCTCGATTATACAAAACTTTCGCGCAGTGCTTTTGAACGACGCTACATACCACAGAAGTGGCGAGGAGCGGGGATTTTTTCGGTTCCATTGAAGTTTATTCTAAATCGGTCAAGAATCACCCACTTACACCCCCGTCACAGCTGCAGACAGGTATGGAAGTTTGAGCAAATAGAAGCTATGTTCGGTGTATTAGACTTGCGCTTGGAAGATTTCTTACTGTGAAAATCCGGGGCGAACTGAAGCGGACTTGTTTTAAAAGAATTGTTCTTCTGTCTGGCAACAGCCTCAATGGCGGATAATTCTCTTTCCAATCTTACATCGACTTAATACCAGCTACGGAGAGCCTCGTTGATTGAAGTACGCAAAGAGGATTTTCGCGCGAGTGACTGTTGCTCGACACCGCCATGGCCAAGCTTCGGGCAGCATAGCAGATCAAGGCGAAAGAAAAGCGAACACGAAGAAGAGGCATAGTGCTAGGTTAGGGCCTTCCCCACCTGCAAGAAGACATGCAAAGCACATTGGAAGGGGGATGCTTGTTAGCTCCAAGAAGAAAATAGCTGTGGTTATTGAGAGAAGCAGAAAGATAAATGAAGACAAAAGATGATTGCAGAGGTCAATGCAACAGCGCCTTGATCCATTCAAGTAAACAGTGAAGATCACCACTTCACGGAGGTCTGCATATTTCATGAAGTGAAAGATCGATGCTGTAAGGTTCAGAGAATATCTGCTTGTTAGTAGGCTATGACAAGCATACATGTCGAAGCCTAACTTCAATCTCGTACACTGACAGGCAGGCCAAAGGCTGGAGAAGGAGTATTTGACAACGGTCTAAAGATCTCCTTCGGCTTGCAGCCGTCTCGTAGCTTCTCCAGCTTCTTCAATAATTCCAATGACATCCTCATGCCCCTGCGACCGGCACTGCTGATTGAAAGCTTTCAACAATGGAGTCAAGACCTCTTTTAGGTCTCTTGAGCTTCCTCTCCTTTGAAATATGTCCCAAAACCTTTCATTGATTGCCGTTTTTGACGTTCTTTTCTTTTCCTGTGAACCTCCCAATCGCAGCTCCCCACTGAAAAGACTTGATAAAGCTACGCACAACCGCTTGGTATCTGTTTCCGACACCTTGCGTAGCAGCTGAAGTCCCATTTGGAGTTGTTCGGAGACACTTTTAACTTCGGTACAAACATCTTCTCTCGACTGTTGGAGTTTGAGGAAGAAAGATTGCTTCCACACCGGAAGTGAGGAGAGCCAAGCCATGCTGGCGTCTGTGTCGGAACAAAGAAGAGAAGCCGCGCAGGCAATGAAAGCACTTCTCTTGTAGACGGAACCATTCTTTAGAAGAAGTTGTGGATCTTCACTTAACACATCAACGATTCGATGCAGAACCTGGTTGGTGGCGGGAAGCGTCCCTTTAAACGTTCTTTCCAGAAAATTGAGCTCGCGTGAGCTCCTTAACAGCACCCGAAAGAACAAGCGTTTGTTGTGTTTACGCTGCGAAATGAAGAGGTCGTCATTGACCACGCATCGCTGACTCCAAGTGCAAACAAGAGGTGCCAACGCCTGGATATTATTCTGGTTAGTTTTTCCCAGGACCAGCAAACTTTCAAGCGCCAAATGACCTATGTTGTGGAGCCATGCTGATAGCCGTCGTGGAAAATGTTGGGAGATGATAGAAAAAAGGATTTCCCACCAGTACAGCGCTCGTATGAGCTCACCATTCTCTGCGAGGCCATTTGCAAGCTTGTACAGTTCAGTGTAAAATGTCCGAAACTCTTTCCATATGACCTCGGCGTCCCCTGTTAAGGAAAGAAGCCAAAGGCTGAGCACATTGTAAAGGACAAACTCCGACTTTCTGCGTTGGCCAAGACTTCTTAACACTCCGCCTAAGCTGGCCAGAAGAAACATCATTGAGTACTCTCTGCCTTTCTCATACTGTCGGAGTAGGTACGGAAGAAAATCGCCAATCGTCTTTAAAAGAAGAAACTTTTCCCAATCAGCGCATTCGCCTAGCTTCAGATCACAACCTAACAGTTTTGCCAAAAACTGTGTGTTCATTGACGGACCTAACGGACTCGTGACAAAACAACTTATTGCCAATTTTCGAAAGTTTTTAACCGGCAGCTGGCTCCAATGAGCAATTAGAATGTCCTCATTAAAAAACTGGTTAGACCTGTCCACATGGACGCACACGTTGTGCAAGAGCTCGAAGTACGACAATCGTGATTGGATCGCAAAATCTAACCGGAGCTGTCTTTCCTCAAGATCCTCCTTTATGAGAAAAAGCTTCGCAAAATCCTCTCCAAGCAAGGACGACAAAGACCTGACATGCATAAGAAACACAGCCAAAATGTCGATGAAGTCCGATGCAATGAGAGTTTCCAGTCGACGACGCTTGCTTTTAATTTCAGAATTTCCCCCCGTTTTTGCGTAAAAGTAGGAGTCGTCTTCAGACCACAGTTGCTGGATAGCTTCAAAGATACCCCTTGAAGCTTTCTTGTAAAACACCTGAAGCTCTGTTTTGTTGTGAATGCTGTACTGAACGGCTTCGCACATGAAACAGCGAGATGTGTCTTTCAATGATACAAGGCCAACCTCCATTGCTTTTGAGAACCCTTTCTTCCACTTCTTACTACACACCTGTAGACAAACTCCGACGCGATGAATGAAGAATTGTTCAACCCCGCTAGCGGGAAGGATTGACATTGCGCAGCACAAAAGCATCGCTTCTTCGTTGCTGGATAAACGCTCCATGGCCACATGAAGAGTGTAGTAAAAGCCTCTCACATGGATATGCCCAGCGGCCTTCTGATCCGAAACGGGCCTGCGCTTGCCCAGAGCCACATCCACTGGCATGAGATTGTCCACAGTAATGTTACCAGTAGCAAATTCTATAGCTAGCTGACGAATTCCCAGGGGCTGGGAATTTGTGTAATGTTCAATAAATTTGCCTATTTTCGTTCTGTTACTCCTTAGCTTGACACGAAGCTCGCTCCTTTTTTCAAAAGGACAGCTCTGAAAAACTACACTTTCGAACAAAGCCACGCTGTTGAATGTGTCAAGCCCTGCTACTCGTATGGAAGTCACACGCCTGGGCACGAGGTTCTCTTTTACCCATAAAATGTCATTTAGATCGGTCATGACAACACAATGCTTTCCTTCAGGTAGAAGTGACATCAGCCAAGATGGTCGACGGACATCTTCAAAGATTAGAAGCATATTGTCCCTTGTTTCGGAAAGGAAAGACCGAAACGTCTCCAGAACTTCCCCAAAGTTGTTGCGCAGACACAGCGCAAGGAAAGTGACAACATCTTCCTGCAGTGATTCTTCTGACGAGACTTGAAAGAAAAACTGCTTGTCAAAGTATTCCTCTATTTCCCGAGCAAGCCCTCTCACAAGCGCAGTTTTCCCAACACCCGCTGGACCATAGAGAAGGAGCCTCCAGCTGAGACCACATTCGGTGTTTCCTTTCATGGCAGGTGTGAGTTTGTTCTTCAGATCACCAAGCATTTCTTCTCTTCCAAAGAGAGAGCGAGGCTGAGAACTTAAGATGTGTATCGGTAGTTTTGCTTGCTCATTTACGACGATGCGGAAAGATTTTGCCTTCCGCCAAGTTGCGTTTTTCACAAAATTAGCGTTCCCAAGAACGTCTTCTAAGGTGTCAAAATGGCGACGCTGCTCAATGGCATGCTGAGCATACTCGTTCAAGAGCCTTTTGGCGTTGAAGAGGAGCTCAAATGTATCGCCAGGCTTCAGCGCATAGCCATGGGCGAAGAGATTTCGTTGTTTCCGAGCCTTCTTCCAGAGAACGCTGATGATTTTGCAGGTTGGTCTGGGACAAGGTTTAAGGACAACCGGATAAGCGCAGTCATTTTGTGTCGCAAAATCGTCAGGAATGCATCCCAAATCCGGACGAAAGCTGCTCGGGCCATTTCCTTTCGTAGCATCTGTACTTTGACTGGAGCAAGACTCACGTGAGAGTTTCCAGAGAAGAAACTCGAGACAATGTTGCGCTTGAAAGAAGATGAGAGTGTCGACGTCAGAAATGTTGAGGTCTTCGATAACAGTTGGTATGTCTTGGCGTGATTGGTTCCCGGGAAGGTTTTGTTCAAATTCTCCGGCCCACCGTCGTTGTAGATCGGCTAAAGCCTGATAAAAAGAAGAAATAAGTAGGGAGGTTAGACATGGCTGTACTTGCTTAGAGGATTCTGCCCTCACTAACTCTTCGTTCAAAAATCTAAGCCTCCTGATGGTAAAAGAGTACATGGGGAGACAATATTTTAGGGTGATCAAATACTGTTCCTATTGTCCAGTGAAGCTGAGCGAAAAATGCTCTTTCCAATCACAAATGCATTTGTTTAAATTAACATCTCGTTTCATTTCTTTTCCTAATTCAGTCAGAAAGTCGGCTTGAAGAATCGGTCGTAAGCCCTTTTCTTGTGGACAAGTCAAGTACCAACGACTAATCTTAACAAGGCACAAGAATCCTTTCCTCTCGACTTTCGAGCTGGTGGACGCCGAACCTGAGCGAAATTTACTCTCCGAGCTTAGAATTCAGTGTTTCTGTGGCAGTCAGAACTCGGCACTTCCGCGAGCAAGGAACCTCAGTGAGCAGAATAAGAACCATGAAGTGAGGCATGAACGGTGGTTGATCGAAGACGGCTTCAGCGTAGATCTACTATACGTCCTTTCAATCTGAAAAGAACAAGAAGCCAGAAATCCACGGGAACGGACAGAGTGCTTGTGCGTTCTGTTGGTATTGGTGTGAGTACATGTGTTTATAGGTGCTGGCGAGTTGTGGCGCTGAACAACCATGAGCAGCATGGCTCATTGAATTACAATTCCAATTACAGTTGGAATAATGGAAACACCATAATCTAAACTTGATAAATAGAATGTGAAAAGTTGAAATCCCAGTATTCAATTGCAAGAAGTGCTCAGGTGGTAATTAGCATAGCTAAATGAACACTTGCAAAAGACAGAGGGACCAAAAGTTTGGCTGACAACTCTGAGTTTCATGTAACAATTACAATCATTGGGTTGCCTGACGGTTGTACTGACATGAAACTTATAGTCGTAATCAAAACTTGAGCTTACTTTGCTTTTTCCTACGTTTTTTTTTTCAGGCATCAAATAAAGCTGTGAAAGCTATAATGTATAACCAGCTTGCAAGCAAGCGCATCACTCTTCGCTATGACTCTCAACCCTTCCATGTGGCAAAACATGGTGAACTCCGAAATGACCAGGTGAGCGCTTCTACCTCTTCATCGACACAACACCACGAAGAAGAAGTGGTGAGCAAGTTGCAGCATTTTCAACTTGTTGAGAATTATTAGTCATCACGCCTCATTTCAGGGGCATGGCCAGGGCTGTTTAGAGCTGCTTTTGAGGAGATAATGGGGATGTCCAGGATGTTTGGAAGTTCCACTTGCCTGAAATCCCCTATATTTAATTTTAACACAGGACTGACCTGTCAGAGACTGTTTCACTGAAAATATCTCAATTAATGAAGGGAGGCAAAGACAGAGAGACAGAGAGGGAGAGATTGAGCGAGACAGAGAGGGATAGACGGAGAGAGAGAGAGAACTGGAGAGAGAAACGGTGAGAGAGGTGACAGAGAGGAGTTACAGAGGGGGAATGAGAGCTCTATTATAGTAATACTGTCATGGAATGAGATAAAATTGCAGTTTTGAACTTCTCGCCTACTGGATTTTGGCTTCTCTAGTCATGCTGGTCGTCAGCCAAATGTCAACCAGTGCCATGCACCTAGCGTGTTTGGTTGCAAACAAATTGACCACTCTATCGGTGTAGACGTGATGGCTGTGCACGTGGATCAACTCAAGGAAGGTGAGGCGCTGTTGGCCCGAGATGGAACACAAAAATGTGTTGAGGAGACAAAGTCTGGAGATACACTAATTCTACTGGCACAGGTCAGTCACCAAGTGCTTGGAAGAAAGGGAAAATCTGTACAACTACGGGCCAATTGCACTCCTTTCCTCCGTCAGCAAAGTTCTTGAGACTCTTGTAAACAAGGCACTCTACCACCAACTGGACCCCAAAAGATTAACGTCGCCTCTGCAGTCTAGGTTTCGACATGGAGACTCCACTCATTTCCAACACTTCAAGCTGACTTCGGATTTCTTCTAAGCAGTAGACAGTGGTAAAGTTTCAGCTACAGTTTTGTACGATTTTAAGAAAGCGTTCGAGCCAGTTTGGCACGAGGCTCTCCTCTGAAGACTTTTTGCAGCCGGAAATTCTGGCTCACTGTATGCCTGGTTCAAAGACTTTGCAACAAATCGCAGTCAGCAGGTGGAAGCGGGTCAGTCTCTGTCATTCCCGGGCACTCCAAAAGCAGGGTTAGCACAAGAACCTCCACTTCGTCTCACCCTTTTCTTTTGCTTACCAACTCAGCTCTCTCTGCCCCATCTTCTCCCTCCAATTGCTTGCGGACGATGCTTGCACGATCACCAAACCTTTGCCTTTCCCACATGACAAGTAAAGCTCCAATATGACATAAACTCAGTGAAGGTGTGGGCTTAAGAGCACAAGCTCGTCGTTCACCCGTCGAAAACTGCCTGTTTGCTTTTCACCATGCCCACCATCCATCACCAAACTTACATGTCAAATCTGCAGACCAGACAATCGCCCAAGTCACCCTGCACAAACACCTTTGAGTCACAGGGTCATCTACTCTCTGCTGTATTTGCTCATCTCACACCCTTGCTTGCACTTTTCAGTCTCTTGAACTCTCGTTACATGCCTCTTTTCATGCACAGTCTTCTCAGAGCCTACCTAACGCCTATCCGTCCAGCTGTAGAATATGGCTCTGTTGCATGGAGTGGTTTCTCTCCTCGCTGTGCCCATCGCTTGGAGGCACTACAGCAGAAGGCTTTAACTATCTGTAGCCTAGACCCCTCTCTTCTGCCTTCCCTGTTCTCTCGTCCTATCTCCAAACTTGCTCATCTTTTTGCTTTTTGTCCATCTGAGAACTTCCTGCTCCATCTATCTGACCTTTGCTCCTGGCCTTCTGTTCAATCTGCCGCCTCTAGGCGGTACATCAGAAATTTGCCATGTATCCGCCTCCCCCTACCTCGTCCTCGTTATTCTCTGTTCTTCTCTTCTCCGCTGCGTCTTGCTGCTTTAGCAAACACTTCTCGACTCCTTTAATAACTGCCCTTCGCTCCCTCATCTAGTTATGTTCTGTCCTAGTCACTTCCTAACTTACCCTAAATCCCCTTTCAGGTTTTGTTTTAGCACGTTTCGTCATTGATCTATGCTATTGATTGATGCAGACTATAATAATGTCTGTAATGCGCGACGCAACTAACATTGCACCGCTGACCGAAACGGTTGTGGCGAAAACCCCACCCGTCTGATCGGCCTGGTAGATGCACCTGCGCTTTAGTGTGTATCTGTAGCGCACACACCAACTGACCTATACCCATCAGGCCAGCCGCATTCACGTGCTAGCTAGCGCCCGAGATCGAGCGGCTGGCGATACGTATGACATCATTGTGTTGTCACTCGACCGACCCTGGTCCCCACAGGAATGGAAGGTCGAACCATCAAAGGTTCGTTTCTCGAGAGTAAATGGCAATACTACTATTAGCTCAATGCTCAGTCATTCATGGTCCGAGCGACTCCAAATTGACAATACGTAGATAGCAACAGGGCTTCAAACAGGTCCTTGGGATTATCAGTAAAAACAAAGGATTTTTAACCCTTTTGGCTTGCTCTCAGCAAAGAACTGGTGCTGATACCATTCAAAATAAATCTGCAGTAAGCTCACATAGTTTTGGGGCGCCATTTTTGTTTCAGCCCTCACTCCGAAACGATGAGCAGTTTCCTTGTGCCGCTTTTTCCTTTGGCTTGTCTTGAATTTGTTCTTACAGTACTTCGAATGCAAAAAGGCCCACTTTCCTTAGTTTCAAAAACGGGTTCTAGCGGGTGGCGTTCCTTGATTGAGGCGAGCCAGAGCGAGCAACTCCTGGTCGACGTCGTTTCAACGGTGGCGTTTACTGACTAGTACCGGGCATGTGTGTGTCGCACGATCCGTCCGATTCTGATATCAAATTGATCACTGTCGTGCGCGGCTTTTGTACTCAGTTTAGCAGCAAAGCTTCGTGTGCCACCCATGCACACAACGAGCCAGCTGCTTTGGTTTCCTGCACAGCTCGGGTAATGGCTGACGCCGAAACCCACCTATAGTCAGCACAGCTGCGCCTCGAGTGAAGGGGTCGGACTTACATTCACTTTGCAAGGACGTAGGTCGGTTCGCCATCCCATTGATCGATACGTTTCCACAAGAATTGTACAGCAATACCCCAAAGGTGCGCCCCGCACAATGGTGAGCATTCCGCCTATTGCAGTTTATTTCACCACCATCATTATCATTACAAAGAAGTGTTAGCATTATCATCGAACGCGTTATGCCTCATCAAGCTAACACGTGTATCTTTATTCGTAATGATAGGGTAGTCGGGTACCCGTCGCATATATAAACCGAATTTCTTCGGGTAATCGGGTAGCACATGACCCTGTTCGAGGAATTTGCTCCTCGGTTTTCGGCCGCAACCGTTAACCCTGGCTGCGTGGCATTCAGCACGCGCAGCTTTCATACATGCATCACATTTGCGCCTTCGCGAGATCTATTTGACGTGTATTGCCCACGCTGTCATGCTCTGCTGAAGCCTATGTGGTCGAAGAACAAGAAACGTCATGCCTAGCCTGTTGTAGGCCACAAGGTCATGGGGGCTTTCCTTCCGCCTCATCAGTGGCTCATCAGTGGCGGTGACGAAAACCACTCAGAAAACAAAGGGCAGAGCCCTGAGCGTGGCTAGCGCAAAAATGAGAAGAGAAGTGTGAGGAGTGTCCAAGAAGTGCGGTGAGCAAATTAGTTCAGAGTGAGTTCACCCTGGTACTCCAACTGAGTGAATTGTTGTGCGTGCGGTGTGAACAATTGCGAAGGGAACAACTCCATTTCATTACGTAACTCTGGGTTGATAGTAAAGGAGGGCGAGATTTAAGCTCTCATGCAGGGAATTAGCATAACCTAAATAAAATCTCTGTCAGCTTCTGCAAACGTGAGAGAGGTCTGGAGAAAGAACGAAAGAAAAAAAAAATCAGTGGGTGAACCGCGTTCGCCCATCCGTTGAGCATGGGGTTGTAAACCCAACTGCCTGGTTCGCCCAACGATTTTCTTCTTTCTCTTTCTCACGTTCGCAGGAGCTGATGCAGATTTCACTTCGGTCTGGGTTAATCTCTTTTGTGTACAAAGCTTCCAAAATACGCAGAACAGGAATATTACGAGCTTTACAACGGATGATAAAGTGATTCGGATCGTATTTGTTCCAAGACACTCCATACTGTTATCCATGAAGGCAGGAAGTACTTAGATTCAGTGTGGACTGCTCCACCTGATCTTTCTCTCATATCCACTATACTCTTACTTCTTATCAGCACCACATTCAATACCATCTACCTGAAGTGCCATGGTATTGGCTAGCGTGGTTGCAATGGTTAGAAAGCTATTATACAGGTGGGAGTTACCGGTGTTGGTTTTGATTGGCAATTCCCAGAATGAGTACCTGCCCAACCCGACAATTGCTACGTGGCACCCGATAACCGAAAAAAACTGCCACCCGTCACATGCAACAGTACACCTGCACTGACACAACAAACTCGTGACAGTCTCATAACTATGTCCAGTAGTTACGAAAGAGAAATTTTTGAAACCTCGAAGCCGTGAAAAAGCCCGTAGCGTGCTCTTTCCTGTGGCACCGATTCCCCTAGCAGATTGGAAATCACTCGCGCTTACGAGGTTGGATAGCTCGTGCTGAAAACTTGTCATCAAACAAGGGCTGAAACGAAACATGAAAGCAGCGAACGAACGTTCTTCTCAGCCTCCAGATTTTAACGAACGAGTATCGAACGTTCTCTAGAATGTCTCCCGTAGTGATTGTTATATCAAACATGGCACCAACTCTGTTTTCATGATGTTCAGATATATAGTATACTCCATGAAGAGAATGAGAAAGGTTTTGGAGCTTACCGCTATCTACAAAGTATGCGTCATAGTTCAGGGTCTAACAAGGGTCCGGAAAAGAAGCCTTCACATGTTATTCATCCATTCAAAGAAGGGAGCAGCCCTGCCAACCATATGCGGTCAATAGATCGTTTGCGCACCGAAGCGCGTAAGCTTTCATTTCACGTGCTTTGACCTTGAACCCAGCTCCCATCTACCAGTCGAGTGTATCGATTAGTGCGCAGCTGCAGATTGGCTGTTCCGTGCATGCATTAACGAACGTTCGAAACCCAAAGAAGCGAGTCTAATTCGCGCTCCCAGCCCTAAAACGCGAACTATTCGAACGTTCGAACTATTCGTTTCAGCTCTACACCAAACCACCTTTTTCAGAGGTGGCGAGGTGGCGTAGCCGGTAAGCGCGAGTGGTTTCCAATCTGCTAGACGAATCAATGCCGCACAAACGACCACGGACAGCGCTACAGGTTTTTTCACGGCTTCGAGGTTTTCAAAAATTTCTCTTTCGTAACCACACATTCGAGCCGTCCGGCCACTCTTCTTTCAACTTTCCACTACCTCAGCGTTCTGGTCGGCCATTCTCCATCAGGACTGAGTCCGGCGGTGCGAACCTCATAGACGAGCTCACTGTCCGGTATCTTCGTTTGTCCATGTCTACATCTGCGTAGCTCTCCGTGTGGGTTGGATAGCTC
>JAOWAR010221380.1:0-14477 GCA_028571005.1 Clathrina lutea | reverse complement strand
TTGAACTATGGGAGTACATGTGTCCTATATACGTGATTATCAAGAAAGATGTTGGGAAAGCGGTAAATGTGAAATACGATTGTAGCGAAGTGTTGGCAGTAAACACACACGACCATAGTGACTGCAATAGAAAAAAGGGTCTGAGCTTTGAACTATGGGAGTACATGTGTCCTATATACGTGATTATCAAGAAAGATGTTGGGAAAGCGGTAAATGTGAAATACTATTGTAGCAAAGTGTTGGCAGTAAACACACACGACCAGCAAATGGCCTATATTATCCACCAGTCAAGGTACTGTGTGTGCGTGCGTATGTGTGCGTGCATGGGTATGTGTGTGTGTGCGCGTGCATGTGTGATGCGTGCAAGTGTATGTGTCTGTGACTCATATTAAAAGAAAAAGGAAAGAACAACTGTTCAATGAAAGGCTAGCATGGCACATTGCGTGCACAGGTGTGTCGAACATACTGGCAAGCGATTACGTGACGATGCGTAATGCAAAGCCGTGTGGCCAGAGTGCGTCTGATGATTCACGTTTGCACCACGCGCAATCAGCATTTCAACGATTGCAACATGACCGGCAGATGTTGAAATCACCAAGGGCGACCAACCGACCTTTGGCAGACAGGAAAAATAGAAAGTGCAAAAAGCTTGTTGAAGAATAACAAATAGGAAAAAAAAAAAAAGAATATCTACAAGGCAACAGTAAGTAGCCCCAGCTCATCTTAAGAATTATAAACACGCATTCTTTAAATCACCAAGAAAAGTGATTACTTTAGTAGCTCCAACGTATGTCAATGGCAATGAACATAACAATGAAAGAAAACACACACACACACACACACACACACACACACACGAATCAATGAAGACTATGGTAAAGTCAGGCCTTTCCAAAAAGCCAGAAGGGGACCTACATCATCAGATCCTTCTATGGGAACATCCAACGACAGTAGAAACTCTGCCACTTTTACACTGCCTGCGGCGCAGCACCAATGAAGAGGAGTTCGTTGACACTGCAAACAAACCAAGGACCTACGTTTATAGTTACACACCAATTGGGTCACATTGTATATTAAGAATCCAAACATACGATGTATGGATAAGAGAGAGAGAGAGAGAGAGAGAGAAAGAGAGAGAGAGACAGAGAGAGGTGAGCAACAGAGAGTCCATTGGGGAGGGGAGGGGGAACAGCACTTTTCAAGAGTTTCCATTTAGAAAAAAATGAAAGTGTGGATAATATACAAAAAAATTAAGAACAATTTTTAGGATGCAACTCTCGATAATTTGCAGAGTGTGATGTTCTGAGGCTTATCCACTCAACCCTGTAGCCAACTAGAGTGTTTGACACTTGCACATGCTCGGACAAAAGCCTCCAGGTATCCCATCTGCACAATGTCAATTTACGCAAGTACGTATCTTCTATTTTTTTTTTTTTTGTTTCTGGGCACGTTCCTCGAATGCTCAGGCAGAATGCCACTACTATTTTATTAAAACAAGATTTTACATAAACAGTTAAGCCTACCCACAAAGGTTTCTTTTTGCATGTGAAAATGCCAGCCGTTCTCATGTTGGTGCGGCCTGAGTAATAATTATGATATCGGCCTTACATGTTCATTTAATTTTCTCAATTCACGGGCAAAACTTGGTTTGACTCTCAACAGCAGCACGCTTCATACCTGAGAGCAATTTTTTTGTAGAAAATAACTCAGATAGTGCCCTTCCTGCAGTTGTCAACTTGGATCAATGAGTAACTTTCGTTTTCTTCCTTCCCAGTGAAATATGGCCCTTACCGTTTAGTCTAGAAACGAGCAGATGGGAGAAACTTGAAAAAGGATCACGGCATAATAAATGTACATGTGTAACCATAACAATATTTCTGTAGATGGTTCTTGCTGAGAAATAAAATACAGTTAAGTTCTCTCTAAGCACCAGTTCACGATTTTTCCAGACGCATGAGGCCCCGAAGAAGACCCGAGCAAAAACACGACTAATGTACAGAGTTGTATTAGGCTCTTATCTTTCAGCATGGCTATGGCATGTCAACACTAGTACTGTCGCAAGCTAGCAAATGCACTGCCACTAGTATAAGAACACTGAGGAGTCGAAGAGGAAAAAAGGAAAAAGCAAGAATCAAGCTGCTCACCCCGTCTTGGACGGAGGCACGCGATGGTGTCTCTGCAACAAGTGCCTTGACTCTTTGCAATTCTCCCATGTACGCCATATTACTGATTTCCTCTTTGGAAACTGTGACTGTCCCATCTGTTTTGGCCATTCTGACTGATTGCCCAGGAACTTCGTCGTAACCAGCAAAAGAGTATGTTCAAAACAGATACTGCCGAAAAGAAAAAAAAAAATGCAACTGTGGCTGTCCAAAGTACATGTACACAAAAGGTGAAAACGCTCTACGAAAAGGGGGTACGAGCAGCCTGTTCTCCCTACCACCACCAAGAAATGCGGAGTTGTGGTGTAGATCTAATTTGCATGCTTATAATCATAACCTGTGTTCGCGTTTTTTGGCGTCCTCTCTTGCGGTAAAGCCTTCGAGGCCACTTTCAATTCGAGGCCGAGATTGGGATCCTCGAGCCCGGCCAGGCCAGATGAAGAAGTTATCATATTATTCACATTCCCAAGCTCATTCGATTCACAATCTGAAAAGGGAAATATTTTATTTGTGAAAAGTACAGCCAAGACAACTCAGTTCGAACACGTTTCGCCACTAGGGCTTCGTCAGTTCGACAAAAACAAATTGACAATTACAGGGAATTTAAACAGCAACAGGGAAAGGAAGGTATGAAGAGGAGGCGCTAGAAGGTGACAAGAGAGGGTGAGAAAATTACCAGAGGACATGGGGGAAGAGGAAGCGGCTGGGAGGTAACAACAGGGGTGTGAAAATTGCTAGAGGACATGCCAAAAGAATACCCAGGTGAAAAAAAGATAGGTTTAGACAAACAGGAGGAGGAAGCTCATTCACACTGAAAAGCCACTGGCTGGGCCGCACCGGTTTTGATACTTTTGAATTTGTCCTCATCTACTGATCACTCGAGTCTGCGCCGTGAGCGGCAGGCCGCAGCTCAGCGCTATCGGCAGTCTCAGCCGCGGCCGCGCCGCACAGCCGCGCTGCGCTGGCCCCACATGTCCAGTTCCCGCCAAGTTCAAACAGCGCACTCACTCAATTTGAACACGAACGGAACGTCAAAGGCAGAGTCAGCTCCAAGGCTTAATAAACCAAACTCTTTGACAAAACCACGAAGGCACGAGATTTTCGATCAGATGTGCCAAAAACTGAGGTTGGAGAGGGCCAGCGCCAAATTTGTCCTTTCAACCGTTTCACATTTCCGTTATATGGATGGTTCAACAGGCGTAACCACAGGAAAGCGCTCACCGTAGTTGTCTGCAGTCATGGTGGAGTTCAACATGGAGACACGCCGCTCCTTCGACTATGGAATGACGTTGCCATTCGAAGAGTGCTCGAGGGTCGAGTTCAAGGCACACCGCAACCTGTCCGTGGAAGAGCTGCCGCCGTGGTGTTTTGTTCCTGGTTATCACAAGCAACGCCGTTCGAGGCGTGCTATTTCCAGGTAAGTTCGCAGGCTCCGGATATGCCGCAGATCGAGAGTGAAACTACTTCTGTGCTTGATTCGGCAAGCCAGCTCACGATCCTTTTACCAGATAGAAAGGATCTGATATATTTTTTCAGGGTGCTTTGTAAACCACACACGGTACAAATTTGAAAGTTTAAAATTCGAAATTGGAAAAAAAAGTCCATGATCTCACCAAGGCTTATTAGTCGCACAGAAGACGTGCTAGGCTGTCCACTCAGCTTTTTTTTATAGCTACACTGATTTCGCGTGTACAGTAGTTAAACATTTCGCCCTTTGAACACACGGCCTCCGATTCGTTCTCACCTGGCTGGAACTGACTGAAGCGTGGGTAGATGACCTATATGGGTGGCGTTTCATGCTGACCATGAAAGTCCTTGTCATAATCACAGTATCAGTTGTAGAAACTCGTTTCTCCTGGGCCTGAGGAAAAACTTTGCATGGTTGGGCTCAGCAGCGTGCACAATCTTTGTATGATTACTCCTCAGTCAATGATCCGACAGCGCTGTCAAAGCATACCATATAAAATTATGCAACAAAAGATCGACGCAGGGATCTCTAGCTACACCATTGCTACCGAAGGCTCAGCTGTGCACGATCCTGGCAAAGTGTCTCCAGTCTGCATGTGGAACAGGAGATAGATTAGTTCATGTTAACTTACGAATTAACAGAATAAAGCGAAGAAATGCTGCATGGACAATTAACGATCATTTTGCCTTCCCAGCATGTTCCACCTGTTCTTTACTAGTGTGCACTAACAGCAAGATATAGAAACCGTCTGTAGGTATTTATTGTGTTTGTTCTGCTGATGAGTATAACATTTAATCCAGCGAAAGGTCCACATTTATCTATAGAAAATATACAACCCCTGAAAAGTAATATACTGACCCTTGACACATAAGACACTCAAATTTGTACCAGTTTGCAAGTATGAACAACGGTGTGCATCAGTGGGGTCATTTATTGAATCTAGCGTGTCTTCCCTGTCACTTCTCTTTGTTAGAACAATATGCGGATTCTTGAACACAGGCCATGGTGGCACAGTATACATGGGTGTGACAGATCAAGGCCAGATCAAAGGAATCAGGCTTTCACTTCCGCAGGTGAGAGATTATTGTACCTGGTCCGAAGATCCTTCACACTAGTACATGTTCAAAACACGAGAAAGGCAAACTAGGATGGGAAGCTCAGTAGAGCTTCTTTCTTTCCGGAAGAAGCCCTATTGAGCAAAATGTTGAGCTCCCCTCCTCACCTGTTTTTCTCGTGTTTTGAAATGAAATCGGCTGCATTGCTCAATCTCCATCAACCTTGAACTGTTCCTTTAATGGTTTGCTTTGAGCTGACTTCTCTCCACTTTGAACCCGTGGACAATCTGAATGAGACAGTGCGGAGGCAAGTATTCCGTGAGCTGCGGGCCTTCGTACAATCAAGTTCTCCTTATCTGGTCACTGTCATAACTGCACGCATGCATGAGAATTCTAGGTGTCATTATGCTTTGGAAGATGATCGTCTAGGTGGAACATGGTGAGTGCTAGCTTGCCCACAGCAATGGACTCTGTATGGTACCAACTTCAGTTTAATGCGTCCAGCAGACAGAAGTAATCGATTCCCAAGAGCTCGTATGGTCGGCAGATGGGGTAGGGGAGGAAAGGGGGAGGGGTAGGTTCAAGGATGTGACAAAGAGTTTTGGTCATACACTCTGAAAGTTTTACTTTTCTGACAACTCTCCCTCCTTGACTTTCGTGAGCATTAGTCACTGTTTGTTTTCGTTATATTTTCTTTTTGTCTTTTCCTTGCAGGCAGATCACATGCGTGTGGCTCTTAAAGATCTTCTGCAGCGATTTCAGCCACAGGTGTCCCTCGACATGGTAAAGGTAACACTGGTTTGGTTAAACCCGCACGATTTGTTTCATTGCCTTAACGCAATATTGGAAGGCAGTGGCGACTGAAAGCCACCCCAAGGCCAGCAGAAGTCTGACAGTCTGACATGCCACTGTTCAATTTAGCACCTAAACAATCCCGTGCCTTATGTTTCACATGCACTTTGGCAAGTACTGGAAGTCTTCGCTGAAGTTCAGAAGCTCCCTAATTATAAGTATAGGTTCCTACCCGAGTGCAAGGGTCTGGAACCGATTTCTCGCATGCACCAACGTGCAGACACTGCAAACAGCATACTAAATATATCCTCGCTTCAACTATTATTAGACCATGAAATACTACTACAAACTAAAGAAAAAAAAGAAGGTTGTCTGCAACAGGAAACAATGCAAAGTCGTCTGCAGGAAGAAGGGCCAGCCAAGAGTTTACTTTCCACTGTCGTGAAGTCTCAAGCAATACCATTCTCCTTTAGGTACTCTGTCACTACCCTCACCATTTGTCGGTTGTTTTCCTCGTGCTTTCGGGCACCCTCTCTACGACCAACTGCTTCAATTCGTCCTTGGTCACTGATGCAAAGCGACAACACTTGGCCATTGGTTCCTTTGCAATATTTTCACCAAGCTCATTCCCATCGTCCAGGAGCTGAAAATCAGCTTGGTGCGTCATTTCTGCGAACTGCTTTAAAAAAGAAAAGAAAAAAAACAGGGCCTAGTGTGGAACCAGGTATCCGGGTGCCCGGTGAACCCGTTTGAACCCTACTATTTATGCGCACGGCCCTACAAAAAAAAAAGCGGGGAGGAACACTTCTCGATTTCCCCGCTCCAGGGAGATTTGAAAATCCAGCCCGCACAGTAGCCAATCAGAATCCTCCATTCCATGGCAACCGTCACGTGACATGTGAGAATCAGGTTTCCTCCTAAAAAAGCTTGTCTTAGAAAGAACTTCTGTGTAGTAAAGGAAAACGGAATTTCATTGATTTGATCTTTCTTTTTTTTTTAATTAGCTTTAGTTTGGCTTTTTATATAACTAACTTTTCTCTTCTGTTTTCATATAGCTTTGTCTTGTGCCTGTTCTCAATTCGGGAGAAACATTGCAGGAATGGCGGACAAAAGTGAGTTGGTTTAGCAAATTTAAATTCAAAAGAACAGTGTGGTACCTTCCGATGAGTTGTACGCAAGTTCACCGTACAATAGTTTCATCATTTGCCCCTAACTTTCTCTGTCTGTCTCTCTCTCTCTCTCTCTCTCTCTAACATATAATATACATGTAGATAAAAACTCAGCTTTGTCGCAATCTCGTCCCAGACTCTGTACTGACTGATGAGGCCACAAAGGCCGAAACAGTACCGTCTGCAGTATATTTATCATACTCTATGCTTTTGTCTCTATGCGCCAGCTACACCAGAGTTGCTGGTCGCTAAGTATGCCTGACAAAGGCCGACAGTGCGCTCATCTCCTTCGCACATACCAGTACTGCTGGTGCGACATCGACATGCAGTCTCAAATTGACGCTGAAATGTGGCTTCCAAGCTTCATAATCGAGCTTACGATAACACCTCGAAAATGCGACGAACCCGAGGTTTGCAATATTTTTCCTCCTTCCTTCATTTTTCTTTCACTTTGTCTCCGTTGTAATCCACATGTTCATTTTGCCTCTTTGTTTCTTGTCCAGCACTTCCTTGACCAGTGCAGCTATGCTTAATTTGTTTTTCTCAGGATTGTACCATTGTTGCACAGACCTCTATAAGGCGTTCCAGGTAACTGGATTGCAATGGTTTGTGCATATCTGAAAGCGTCATGGAAGGAAAAGGTTAACGCCGACAGGTGCGCAAGTTTTAAACTCTTCTTTTTTTTTTTTTAACTCTTTATTCAGGAGCTCATCCCTGCGAATAAAAACTGGCCTGAGTACGTTCCCGTACAACGCATCCGGCTGACAATATTCTACCAAGATGAGGAAGGCAGATGCCATATCCGTGGACACGCCGGCCTGTCTGAAGTAGGTCACTTTGTAAACTTGATAGGATCATGGAGATTTGAGCCGCGCCTACTAAGCCTAATCTAAGCTGAATTTGAGAAGTGTTTTAGAGAAAATGATTGTGATTATTTTCTTTTTCCAACTTGAAATCTTGATCTTTGGCATTCTGTAGACGTATTTCATACACAAGCACTTTTTTTTGTAGTTTGCCAAGCTCTACACCTAGGAAGTACCCTTCACTCACACTGATCTACTCTATCACAACGTTCTTCATTGTCTGTCATACTTCGGCACAAGATTAACGGTAGTTTTTGCTTGACCGCAAAATCTTGCGAAGTTAGCTTGATTACAGTGTCTCCTCCTTCTTCTTCTTCTCCTCTCTCTCTCTCTCTCTATCTTGCTTATTTGTCAACGTTTTGAATATTTTTCTGGTGATGTACCTTGTTTGCTTTTGTTTCCTCTCTTTCTGTGTTCTGCTGTCACTGTCAACTGCGCCCACCAGCACCCAGTCAAAGATGTTGTAAACATAACTCGACAAGAAGTCACCTCCCATTACCAGCCAATCGTGGATCGGTGAGTCACGATGGTAACTGGCCTTTCTACAAAAAAAGATGAACAATACTTGTCTATCGATCAAAGCGGTGACACGTTTTGTTTCCTCGGAAGCCATCTATTTAGAACACAAATCTTATCAAGAGGAGAAAAAAATCTTTGCCAGTCTAGTTTTGAAAGCTCCGCTGCCAAAGGCTTTTCGGAACCCAGCAATAAGTTCATGCAGACTTTCACTGTCCAAATATGAAGAAACCTTATGCAAAGGCCAGGTTGACAGCCGTACAATTCATAGGAAGAATCCATTTTTTTGTCTCTTGTCAATTTTTCTTGCATTCAACTTACAGGTTTGATGTTAACTTGATGTTGTTTCTTCTTGCTCCCTCCCTCCCTCCCTCCCTACCCAACCCTCTCTTTTTCTCCTATTTTTCAGAATGAGACAATCCCTTTTCAAGTACAGCGCTATGCTGTAGGGAATACGATGCCAAACAGTCGCAGAAACTAATGACTTTCCACAATTTCAGCTAGCATTGTCCATCCTTATTCTTTCACATCAAGCAAAAGCCCTTCCAACTTTTCTTTGACTGACTTTCAGTCAACCAAAAAAAAAAAAAAAGTGAATTATCGCTTTCTCCCAACAGTTTCACAAATTCGATTTCCTTCATGTACTTTTTGACTTACACAATCGTTCACACATTGCTAGGCATATATTCCTTGGCAGTCAGCGTTAGCCCCTGAGAATTGACAGTCTGTTGTACAATATCTTCTGATTTCTCAGAGGTTGAATGAACTTCTCCAATTCTAGTGTCTACAAATCAAATATTGATAAAACATTTTCCGGGTCTCTATTCACAGCACTGGTTTAAGGGACACTGTGACGCCTTTCTTCACTCCTTTTTTTTGTGTGTGTTGCTATCCTTGTGTTGTCATTATATGTGGTGTTTCCACGTGCATGGCTGCATGTTTGACAGAGCACGCACGAGTTGGGACTCGGGATTAATTGCGCCGAATCGACTGGAGCCTTCGGGCAGGCCAGCACCACAGCATGGAAGTAGATGAACTAAAGACGCTTGACCAATTAAACGCACAGTCTATAATATACGGAATTAAAATTCTGAAAAAAAAAAAAGACGCTGCAATGTCCTTCTAACTCCGATGTACACCAACTGACATTTGTGGAGGCACTTTCCTTGTGTGACTAACAAGGTGGATTGTGGGAATTAATAAAACTTTTCTCATACTTTGAATGTCATGCCAGGCTACAATTGAGTATTTCTAGTGGCATGGGAAAATATGCCCGAAATACAAGTCATCCATTGAGATTATGTATCTTTGCCCGGAATGGGGAATGGTCCATATGAAATAAACCAATTTTCGAAATGAATAGAATCTTGTTTTATGATATGACGCACAACTCAGAGGACGTCACATAATCATCAATGAAAACAATTCCCAAGGGCTAGAGATGTATGTAGACCTACAAAGAACAAGAGTTAACGATTAGAAAAGGAACAAAAAATACAAAAAAACAAAAAAAAATGAAGAAAAAAGGTTATGTACCTATACAGACAAGAGGAATAGAGAGTGAGTGAAAATGAAAAACAGCAGGACTCCCATCGTCATGACAATGGCAGCCTTGGGAGGAAGAAGCTCTTGAGCTTGACTGCGCGTCGTTTCCGTTCAAGGCCTACAGCGCTCTGTGAAACGAGGGTAGAGACAAACGTCGCGGATGTGGTGCCGGTCAAGAAGCCAGGTCAAGTAGCGCTCCAAGCCGAGACCGTAGCCACCGTGGGGGCACGAACCATACTTGCGCTGGTCAGTGTACCAGTAGTACGGAGTCGGGTCGATGCCCTCGCGCTTGTAGCCAGCGAGCAGCTGCTCGTTGTCCCATATTCTCATGGATCCACCAACAATCTCACCAACACCTGGCATTAAAAGGTCGACCGACTCAGTGACACGCTTGTCTTCAGGGCAGCGTGGCATGTAGAAGGACTTGATCTCGGCAGGGAAACGGCAAAGCAAGATTGGCACGCCAATCTCATCAGTCATCTTTCGCTCAGGAGCTTCCGGGATGTCATCGCCGAACTCAAACATGGAGCCATCCTCCTTGTTAATACCGTGCTCTCGGCAGTAATCGATTGCTTCCGTGTAGTTCATCCGCTTGAACGGCTTTTGTGGCACCTTGAAGTTGGGGTTCAGCTCCTTGAGGAGATGGCTGAACTTGGAGTCGACCACTCGCTGAGCGACATCCGAAACAAGGTCTTCGATTCTGTCGAGGAGGTCATTGAATGAGATGAACGGACATTCGCCCTCAATGTGGGTGTACTCGGACAAGTGGCGGCGTGTGCGAGCTTTTTCGGCTCGGTACGACTGTGCAATACAGAATACATCCCCCATGGCTGGAATGCACGTCTCCAGGTAGAGCTGTGACGACTGTGTGAGGTATGCCTGCTCCCCAAAGTAGTCCAGCTTGAAGAGCGTTGCGCCGCCCTCGACCTGCGTCTGCACCAGAGTTGGCGGAGTGACTTCGAAGTAGCCGCGGTCCATATAATGCGCTCTGAAACACTGCATGACCACTGAGCGAATCTTCAGGATCTTGGATACAGTCTCGCCACGGAGCATCATGTGCCTGTGATCCAGCTGATGATCGATTCCTGACTCCTCATTCAAGACATTGTCGACACCACCTGAAGGAGAAGATCCAACCAATTCCCAGAAGTCCACCTTGAGTTCATGCCCACCAGGTGCGGTCTTGCCTTCAGGAACCACCTCCAGCTTGCCGTACACCGCCACGGTGCTCTCCGTCGACAGCGTCACCGCCTCAAATGTCTGGCATAGTCTGTCAGTGATCACACACTGGAGGTAGCCAGTGCCGTCACGAAGCGTGGCGAACATGAGGATCTTGCCTTGACGTCGCAGGCGATGCACCCAGCCGAAGACCTTGATTCGCTTTCCGCGCGCCGCTTCGGTGTCACGGATTTTAGTTTGGACAGCGGCGGGGAGGGAAGCGTCCTCGGAAATGGTGATGGCTCGCGCCTCCTCCAGTCGCCGCTTATGCTGCTCGTCCTTCTCGGCCTCGCGTACCGACTGAGACTCTTTTTTCTTCTGCTCGGATTGAAAGATCTTCTTCTGCTTTTTCAGCTGTGCCTGCGAGCATTTCTCCCATCTCTCTCCTTCGGTCTTAGAGTCAACGAAGATGGTCGGAAACGGCTCTGCCTTGGCAGCCCGAAACGCCTGTAAGACAGTCTTGAAAGGCTTACCCTTCGAGCCGTCTCCGGCTTCATCAGAACCTTCCTTTTCCGAAGTGTAAAGCTCTGTACATGTATTAGAGACCATACAGACAAGATGAGGTTAGAAAAGTGTGCGCGCAGGCTCAACCCTCGAACGTTGAAAGGCATCCTACCAACCTCCGACTTGCTCCTCGCTTACAGCTTCCGCCATTGTGTCTCGCAAAGCAATGCAACCTTTAACAAGACCAAAAGAACGTCTTCACGAAGCAGATCCACGTAATGGCACAAACAGGTTCGTCAAAGCATCAAAAAGGTCGCGATTAAAGGAGATAAAAGGCGGTATGTGGGTGATCCTGATGCAAAGAGATGAAAGGTACCGCAGCCACGCACGTTGCGCGTGGTCAGCGCTGTGTTCATGGTGTGAGTTCCACATGTTCCACGTAGATCTACGTGTGCCGAGTCGACCGCGATCTCGATATCGTAGCCTCTATCTTTTACCATGTTTCACCCGCACTGATCACGATAATCGATCGCCATTTTTCTGAAATGTTGCTATGGTGATTAAGTAAACTCGGCGCAAGCGCAGTTGATGCTCTTGCGCGGCCTCGGCATGTTTAGCGCGGGATTTGAAAATTCATGCTGACGACGTCCAGCAACAGATCGCTCGGATCCTGCCCGATCTTGCCCGATCAGAACGCCTTCCCACCTCTTTTTTTTCTCTCCTTTCTTGGAAACCTTCGTTCTTCTATAGCTTTCACGGGACGGAAATGCTTTAAGATGTTTATCAAGGAGGTGGTCATTGACGGGTTCAAGTCTTATGCCCAGCGAACCGTGATTAGCGGTTTCGATGAATTGTTCAATGCCATCACCGGCTTGAACGGCAGTGGCAAGTCGAACATCCTGGATTCGATTTGCTTCTTGCTCGGAATCACAAACTTGTCCCAGGTACTTTGTACCATTTTATTTGGGTTCTTTCCCGAGGTCTTTGTCCCAGTCAAGGCTATGCTTTTTCCCGCGCAGGTACGAGCGACAAACCTTCAGGAACTGGTCTACAAGAACGGTCAAGCTGGAGTGACAAAGGCGTCAGTAACGATCACCTGGGACAACTCCGACAAGCGTCAGAGTCCAGTGGGATACGAATCTTGGGATGAGATTGTTGTCACTCGTCAGGTGAGATTAAACAATAGAAAGGGAAAGAAGAGGAAATGCAGAACGACGTTTGCCTCTCTCGCCAGTACAGAAATTAGAGTGGCTGTTTTAGGCATGTTTATAGTTACAGTGTAAAAAAATCAACCAAGTGTTCGAGTTTGATTTGGACGAAGCCAGGAGGTCCTCTCAAACCTTACTTGCATATGCATTACACGTAGTCATGCCACAGCAGCAGAGAGGCTTTTAAGAAAGAAATCAATAGAACAATTCAGTTTAAGTGTCAGCAGGGCTCAGCCACAGTGATGGCTTGTTTTCTGCAAAGCTTGCAACATCCCAGAGAGAACACCCGAGGCCGCATTTTATGGACAGATATTTACACACATTGCTGGGAAGCTTCGTCTCTGTTTGTGCCATACAAGTTCACTTATGCACATGCATTTTCACATGCACGGAGAAAGAAACTGGAGAATGCAGCTTGAGAAGAATGTCATTGCCATTTTCCACATCAGAGGCATGCGCACGCACGCACACACACACATGTACGCAAACTTACATACGGTTGTTTTGTATTTGGAAATTTTTTTATTCGTTTTTGCACCTGGCTACCAAAGGAGGACGTGTAGTTCAATTACGTGTGTATCTTAGTGTAGCCTTCACAGCATGGAATCTTCAGACCCAATGGCAAGAATATTTGTAGTGCAGTCTGGGTGTAATAAATGGGTGAAAGGGGGCTTGTATCATATTCCCATGTTCTGCCCTTCTAGCTTGACTGCCAAAGAAACTAAGAAATAAGTAATTTCTGATTTGAAGTTGTTGGTGCCGGATACCTGATAGGTGGTATATTCATTGCCACTTGGAAAAGCAGCACCCTGATGTTTTAGCCAAGACGAAAAGCTTGCCAAGCTGAAATAAGCATTAGCCAGGTCTTTCATGGTCGCTGTCTTTATATCTTTGCCACTGTGCTCGACACAGCACAATCACTAGGGATCGATGGTGAAATTGTGAACTTCACTGCGGACCTGTGGCCCCTCTCGCTCATCAGAGGCCTAGTGTGGGTTTTTAGAAGTTGCTGTGTGTCACTGGCCCTAACTTGAGAGTGCCCATATGATAAACAAAAGAGAATACAGGGGCTGTCTGGAGAAAAGTGCTGCAAGTCTCTCCACTTTTGTCCTTTCAACATAATTAGTTTCAACACATGCCAGTAGAACGGTAAAATCATGTCATTTTTTCTCTCTCATTGTGTGGTTGCCATAGTCCCAATCTATTTATCTGTCAAATATGCCAATGTACTAATATAAAATTGTCAACCATTGCCTGGGCCTAATTTGGAATTTACATTGTTTTTGTTTTGTTTTGTGCAACTCTTTCAGGTCGTAATCGGTGGCCGTAACAAGTATCTGATCAATGGTGTCAATGCTACCAACCAGCGCGTGCAGGATCTCTTCCGTTCCGTACAGTTGAACGTCAATAACCCACATTTTCTCATCATGCAGGTGTGTACGAGTTTCGTCCGTCTGTGTCTAAGTCTGTTTGACATGCGCGCGTGTGAGCGCGACACGCGCACACACACACACACATGTGCATCCATTTAACAGCTCCCCTCCCTGCCTTTGCTCTCAATTTCTTCTTCCTTGCCATCTTTTTCAGGGACGCATCACGAAAGTGCTGAACATGAAGCCACCCGAGGTAAGTCGCCACCATGTGTCCTTTCCTTCTTTCTCTTCGCCTCCCGACATCTATTTCTTTTTTCAGTTTATGTGAACTTTATGACGATCCTTTATTATGAATTTTTTTTCTTCTGCTACATAGACCTACCCAAGAGTTGCTTCTTCATTTTCTGTTTGCTTCAGATCTTGTCCATGATTGAGGAGGCTGCCGGAACGAAGATGTACGAAACGAAGAAAGCGTCGGCAGAGCGAACTATCGAGATGAAGGAGTCAAAGCCGCAGGAGATCAACACGGTTAGCTGTGTGTGCTGTTGAGCTTTCTTTGTTTTGTTGGGGGGGGGGGGGGGGGGGTATGCGCGCTTTTTTTTGTTGTTCTTCTTTGCCCCAAGCCTCTTTTTATTTTTTGGAAACCGTAAAAGGGTTTTGCCCT